>JAADXZ010000041.1:0-63643 GCA_023338055.1 Phytopythium mirpurense
CCACCGACTTCAGAGCCAATATCTACCGCAAGACTACTCGAATTGGAGCAGCGAGAAGAGAAGTACATCAAGGCGCTTATGGAGTCTGAGCAGCGAGAGCTGGAATTGCGCAGTGGGGTGTGTTCGCTTCAAAAGAAGCTGACGTACTACCAAAACACGTTCCGCCAAGATCTTGAAGAGCGTCAAAAGATCAAGCAGGAAGTCGAAACACGCATCCTGACGGTCGCTGCTCCAAAGGTTCTCCGACGCTTCTTCGTGCGCTGGGTACGCTTCTATAGCTGGTCTCTCCAGGTTCACCACATCCGAAGAAAGCGCGAGTTTATTGTGCAGTACGGGTTGTTCTGGCGCTGGAGGCGGGCTATTGGGTTGAAGCAGCAACTCGTAGAGCTAGAGCAGAGGCGGCGGAAGCGACAGCTGTGGGTGCTGTTTGGGGAATGGGCGAACGCGGTGCGCTTGTCCGTGATTGCAACGCGATCTCGGGAGCAGCAAGCACGGTGTATCCTTGGCCACAGTCTTGTCAAGTGGAAGAACGCGATCGTCGTCGCCAAATTCATGCAACGGAAGCAAGATCAATACTTGCAGGCGCGCTTGCGACTACGAACTCGAAGATGCTGGGAGGAATGGAAACGAGCAGTTCGACAGAGTCGAAAGGTAGCAGAGCTGCATCGTCTGCGGTCGCGAGAGATGTCGCGCTCATCCCAGCAAGTGGCGCTGTTGAAGTGGAAGGTCTACGTGCTCGCTATCGCCCGTCCAACACTCGCCCGTGCCGACGCGCTGCTCAAGAAAAGAGTCGCGCAGGCTCGCACGCGCTACTTTTGTGCATGGTGGAGGATCTGTAAGGCTGCAAAGCTGCAGCGATCGTGCTTGACTCGTCGTGTGTGGCAACGATGGGCAGATAGCTACCTCGCTTCCAAGAGAACTCACCAAGACGAGCTGAAACAACGCTGCATGCGACTGAAGCAGCACTTTTTAGCGTGGAGGAGTGCAGCAGCTGACTTGTTGACGTCTCGGCGGGCCCTCGCGCTAGCGAAGCGCTATGTGAATCAGCGGCGTCTTCGCAAACTATGGCTGCACTGGAAGTTCTTCTCCATTACAAGGAGGAAGCACAGGCAAGGATCGACCAAAGCGCTAAAGCACTACTTCATGAAGCTTCTTCGGCGCTCATGGAGAAGGTGGAAGACGGAGACCAGCCACAACTTGCAGAACTTGAAGCGATCCAAGGTCCGGACGTTACGTCAACACTTTAAAGCGTTCATCCTGGGTATCCGACAAGCCAAACGCGAGAGGTTCCAGCGGAGGATGGCGCGTCATGCAGTAAAGCGACGGTGTCACAAGCTAGCTGCGAACTGTGTCGCTGCATGGAGGCGCTACTTGGCCAAGCGCAAATGGTCGCAGCAGTGTGGTCAGCTGCTGGGGCGTCATAACAACTTTCTCGCCCTTGGACTCGCGTGGCGCACGTGGCGATCTTGCCGATTCAATCACTTGGCAACCGAGACAAGCGAACTTCGGGAGTCTCGAGACAAACTCATCGACGAGAAGAACGAGCTGGAGGCGGATCTCATGGTTGCTGACGACAAGATCTTGTCGATACAGAGAGGAAAGGACGCGCTCGCTGAGCAATTCCACGGAGTGACCAGTCAATTAGCGCAAGTCGAGCGAGATACAACCGCTGTGAAGGAGAAAAGTGCGCTGCAACAGAACGACCAAGCCAAGACGATAGCCATGCTGCAGCAGCGCTGTCAAGACTGGGAGCAGCGCTGTTCGCTTGCAGCGAGCGAGCAAGAAGACGCGACAAAGCGGGTCCATGCAATGGAGAAGGAAAACCAAGAGCTCCACGACCGTGTCTTAGATCTCGAGCGCTCACTTGCTGCTGAGCAAAAAGTCCTAGATGACGTACATGCTGCACGCAGGAAGGGACAAGATGAGATGAGCAAGATGAGGCAGAAGCTCGACGCGGAGATGAGCGCGGAGGCTGAGAAGCGCAAGCTACTGGAGCAAGATATGGATGAGCTTCGCTCCCAGCTTGCCCAAGAGCAGAAGGAGCGAGAGGAAACGGCCAATCGCCTGCAAGAGTACGAGCGGCGCATTGCCACCACGTGCGAAGCCATCAACCAGCACGAAGACGAGCACGAGCGCGACAAGAGGCGCTTGCGTTGTGAGCACGCACAGCTCGAGGCCAAGTGGCGTGAAGAGCTTGCTCGCAATTCGGAGCTGCAGCGGCTCTTGATGGAGAAGAACGACCTCATCCGGTCCCTCCAAACTCCACCCACACGCGACACTATCGGTCTGCACGACAGCTGGAGGGTTCATGATGTAGCAGGGAATGCATCACGACCAACAGGAGACGTCGTTCCGGTTCGACAGCACTTCGACCGGCACCAGCCAATTCCCGAGCTCTCAAGAACTCGCCCAACCTCAACAACGAAACCATATAGCAAGTCACGAGGCACACCACCCGTCGAAGCCCTATTACACGAGATCAGCAACAGTCCACTTCTAAGATCAGGCGATGCGGACACCACGAACGATCGAAGCAGCAGCTTTCGACGCGAGAGATCAATTGCTCCTGCGGTGGAAGATTCAGACGGTTCTAAGTCGAGTGTCCAGCCCTCGCTCCGTCCCCGAAATCAGCATGCAGCATGTAACAATCAGGCTTCGCGGACGGAAGAGCTTGTTGCACTGGAGCAGGAGCGGCTGATCGACGAGCGCACAAGCAAAGTGCACGACGACATCCGGCTGCTTCAGGAGCGAATCACCAAGCGGCTTGAACAGGGGGCTCTGTCCATATCCAAGCTGATGGCGTACCGGGAGTCTGTACGACCGTCGGATAGCGCAAAGCTGATGCTTGCAACCTCGTGCACCTCGCTTTCCGAAGATGACAGCAGCTCTGCCGCCGAGAGCGCTTCAAGTTGCCAGCCAAAGCCTCATCCACTACGGAAGAAGGGCAAGCTGGGTTTACAGACATCACGCCGGAAACTCGTGGGCGAGGCGACGGCGCCGATAACTACCCAGCGGCGGCGCCTCGGTCGCGAGAACAAAAGTGAGTCGGCGAACGCAGTCAAGACCCAGTCGGCGCTTGCTGGCGCTCGAAAGCCGGTGTCGGCGCGGTATCCATCGCACGCGGTCTCGACTGTCGTGGCACCCGCTCGTAAGAAGAAGAAGCACGGCAAGTAGCAGTTCGCGACCACGCGGTATTTTAGCACCAGGCGATGCAAGGCGTTGGAGGCAACCCGCTCGCCGCGGTCTATTTCCGTTCACTGGTATCGCGCAGGGACCAATTTGCACCCAAGCGATTGAAGGCGATAGTTCTGATTGCAGTGGAGCAGATCAATGCGCAGCGAGTCGGCTTTGTAGAGGGGAATGGACAAAGACTCTTCCTCCCCCCTTCCGGAAGCACCGACCGGTGCAATCGAGAGCGGGGATGGCACTGGTCAAGTGGCACGACCTGCTGCTGCCGGCGGTGTGAGCCCAAACAACTCGCCTGCCAAAACGCAACACTCTCCACGGCGAACCGGCGTGAACCAGCTCAACATGGGTCGGTCGGGAGTGAATCACCGCTGCCTCCACACGAGAGCAGCACACTGACACTAACTCTCATGCACTCTGTGCAGACCCCTCGGAGTCGCTCGCCGCGATCAGCGCTCGACTGTCAGCCCACGTCCCGTCAGCCGAGAGTGAGATCGCGCGCATCAAACGCTTAACGTTCGCATTGGCCAGCAATGTCGCGACCTCCGTCCATGTGGACGAACATGAGCCGCAGTCCCAAGACCGTAGTTCGCCCGTCAATGGTGATAAGGAGTTGGGAGATGATGAAGAGCTCAGCAGTGATGCTGTCGGCCTAAACGAAGCGAAACGAAGCCCGCGGCGACCACCTGCCGGCTCTAGCAGCGCTTCTCCGAGCAAAGGGACGAACGAGACAGTACTTCCATCCATAGCGTCGACTGCTCTTCACGACTCGATTATCGCAGAGGAATGGGTAAACGTGCACCTGGAGACCTCGGGCTCGTACCTCATCCCGACTGGCGAGATGGACGCGCTGCTTCGAGCAGCTGACGTCGCCGAGGGCAGGCGCAGTGACGACGCCTTGCAAGACGGTGAGCTTGGAGGCGCGTTCGCGTTCCGACGCAACGGACCGCTCACACGCGCCGGCATCGACCGATCCTCGCTCTACCGCCTGGGGATGCCCAAGGAGCTCGTGGACCGCCTGTACCGCGCGCTCTACGTGTACACGAACGGCTTCCACAACCTCATCAACGAGATCGCGGCGCACTGCCCGCCGCACGTGGAGAGGCATGTGTCGTCGAACGTGTGGCTGACGTTCTTGCTGCTGCTCGAGCAGTGCGAGAACGGCAAATACGAGATGGCCATGCTCAAGTTCAAGCACGCGACTGAGGAGTGGCGCAAACGCTCCGAGGACAAGAGAGAGGCTGAGCGCACGGTCTTCGACGAGCAGAAGCGCGCGCTCGAGCTCCAGCTGCACGCCGAGGCGACGCGCAGTAGCGAGAAGAGCATGGTGATTGACAAGTTCGCGACGGACTTGGCGCACGCAGGTCAAACGGTGAGCTGCCGCTTGCTATCACCACGCTACGCCGTGAAGTATAGCCTAATATGGCGACGGCTGTTGTGTGTATGCGCTCGCAGATTGTCGAGCAGCAGCAGTCGCTGGCAGTCATGAGCGAGCAGCTTCGCGTGCAAAAGCTCGAGCTGTTAGCGTGCGAGCAGATGGAGAAGCAGCTCAACGAGCAGCTCGACGAGTCTCGCCGCGACTATGAGATCGCCAACTCGGAGCGGCTGAACGCTTTGTCGGAGCGGATCGCACTGGAGGACGACGTCAGCAAGCTGCAGTCGACGGTCGAGCGCCTGGATGCCGACAAGACTGCGATCGCCAAGCGCATGCACGAGACGCTCTTCATGAACCAGGCCCTGCGCGCCAACAACGAGAGTCTGAAGCAAGCAGCCGTCGTGCTGAACCTGGACAAGGACAAGCTCGCGAGCGAGAAGCAGGCACTGCATGAGCAGCTAGACTGCGCTCGCGAGGAGGTCGAGCAGCTGAAAGGGGAGAGCTCGCGGCAAAGGCGGGCGCTGGCGGACTCCCAGCGACAGCACGGCCACGTCGAAGCGCGTCTGCAGACCATGAAGGAGCAGCTCGAGCTCGAGGTGGAGCTGGCAACAAAGCAGACGCAAGAGGTCGCGCGGCTGACGGCCCTGCTGGACGAGGAAAAGGTCAAGGTGGGCGTCCTCGAGGCCAAGTGCAGCCTGATGACGGCCGAGAAGCACGACACGGGCATGCGCGCGCAGGACAAGCTGCGCATCGAGCGGCTGCTGAACCAGAAGCTCGACCTGGACAACACGGTGGAGGCCATGAAGGCCGAGCGCGCCAAGGACCAGGAGCAGATCTGGAACCTGCGCGCGTCGCTCGAGGCGCTCGACTCGGAGATGCAGCACTCGAAGCGCGTCTTCTCGGCCGGCCAGCAGGCCTTCCTGCACTCGGAGCGCGCGTGCGAGCAGCTGCGCCACCAGCTCAAGGACGTCGAGAAGAACTTTGAGAAGGCGACCAAGAAGTGCGATGGATGCAGTGAGTGACTCGTGGTGGTCGGTTGGTCGTTGATACTCACAGTGTGATTGCGTGCACGTGATGGGTGATGCTTAGTCTGGCGTCGCTGCGGGAGCGGTTCAAGCTGTTCGAGGAGAGCTCGAAGGAGCAGATCACCAAGCTCGAGGTGGAGCTCAAGGTCACGAGCGCCCAGCTGCGAGAGGTGTCATACGTGAACCGCGACAACGCCGCGCAGCTCGTGGAGCAGCAAAAGTCGCTCGAGGCAGCGACGAAGGAGGCCAAGAGCCTGCGCTCGAGGCTCGAGGTGAGCGAGAGCGAGCTGTCGGCGGCCACGGCGGAGAAGGAGGAGCTCCAGCGCGACAAGAAGCAGCGCGAGCTGCAGAGCTCGACCTCCAAGACGACGTTCCTGAGCTTCATTGGGTCGGTGCAGCACATGCTCGCGCTGGTCAAGATCGACGAGTTCCCGCTGGAAGAGGCGCTGCGCGAGCTCCTGAGGATGATCAAGGACACCTTTGGCGAAGAACTCGGCGTCGACCGCTTGCTGGACGACGAGGACGAGCCGGAAGAGTTCGAAGAGGAGATCGACGAGCACGACGAGCGGGAGGAACGCGAGCGGCGGTGGCGGCTGCGACGGCGGCGAGCTCTCGTGACCGATGACTTCGACGAGGACAGCGTTGATGGCCGAGGGGAGGGCGAGGAGCAGCGCCGCCGCACTCTCGTGACGCGCATGTCGCGGTTCCGGAAGAGCAAGCTGGACGGCCTGATCAAGAAGCTGCAGAAGGAGACGGCGCTCAAGGCCGAGCTGATCGCGAGTCTCCAGGACGTCGTGTGCAGCCAGACGGACGAACTCTGCACCCGCGAGCGTGTGATCGCGCGGCTCGAGGCGCGCGTCGCACTCTTCGCCAACCAGAAGGAGATGCTGAGCGCGGATGTCGACGGCACGTGGCTGGCGCTCCAGAACGCGCGAGAAGCCACTGCGAGCGCCAAGCAGGAGCGAGAAGAAGCGCGCATCGAGCTCGCGCTGGAGAGCAACCGCGCCTTCCGCATGCAGCTGGCGCTCGAGGCCTCCAGGCTGGCGTACGACAAGCAGTGCCTGGCGCACGAGGACCTGATGGGCAGCATGTGGCGCGCGTACGAGCACATGCTATACATGCTGTCTCTGCGCCGCGACAAGGCGGTGCAGGCGACCGTCCAGACGGGCGAGGCGCGGACGCAGACGCTCGTCCCGCAGCGCAACCCGGCGATGGACCGCCCGCGCGTCACGCCCATGGTCATGCCGGCGATGAGTCCGGAGAGCGGGAGCCTCCTCGACGAGATCAACAAGGCAGCGCGCGTCCTGCTGCCTGGCGTCGCGCGCGAGATCAACGCCGTGGACGTGATGGATCGCGCAAGTCGAGGGCAGGTCGGCCCCGCGCGGACAGGGAGGCACCCGCAGCGCAATCAGCGAGAGCGGGAGCCTCGAGCCGCTACAGGGCAAGCGAAGCGCGCCGGCAACGGCGAGGGACTGCCGAATGTGCAGCCGCCGCCGCAGATCATCCGCCACGTCAACGAGTTTGGGACCCGGCAGGACGTGCTCGTCTCGCCCGTCTACCCTCCGTACTTCCCGGGCGAGTCTCGCGGGCTAACTTCGACGGCCAAGCACCCGCACAAGCCTGTTGGGTCCCCTCGCCGCGCGAAAGGGCCACGCCATCGCTCAGGCGAGAGCGCCTCTCGCATTACGGGCGACGGTGGAGACAGCTGCGGCGAAGAGGATGGCGACGAGGGCGGTCAGTACTACCACCGCGGCCTCCTTCATGCTGGCATGGAGGTGCTGCGCAATGGGACGCGGAGCCCGCGTCGGCGCCAGCGTCGCCCACGACGCGGCCCACGATACGACGGAGGCGGCGACGACTACGGTGACGACAACGGTGACGCGTCGAGCGATTGTGGTGACGAAGACACCAGCGAGGAGCTCCTCCGAATGCCCGAGAAGGCCCAGTTGCGGAGCCCAGGGAAGCTCGAGGCGGCCGTTCGTGCCCAGCGAGAGCGCGACGCGGCCGAGGCCAGGCCCCAGCACCACCGTCGTCAACTAGGGGGCAGCGGCGTCAAGCGCGACGAGCTGCGGCTGTCTCGGAATCCCGACTCGTGGTCGGACGCGGGCTCCGACGGCGGCGAGGTGGATGACGAGCTGTTCGAGGACGCGCAGCGCTCGCCGTTCGTGCCCGCCGTGCTGTACCCGCTGCTCCCACGGCCGCTCCCACAGTCAGCGGCACCTTTGGCTCCGGATGCGGCGCGGCTGGTAGGTACCAAGGGTGCATCGAGGTGATGCAGGAGGTGGACTTCAACCAGGACAAGTTGTCCCGGATACAGTACTGTACGACGAGTCCGGTAAAGCGCCAAAGCGGAATCCATATGGTCCGCCCAACTCGCTGACGTCAGGGGAAGGGGAGGAAATGCGCTTGTATCAGTATAAATAGCTAAACTGTCGCATAATAGCGTCTCAAATCTACTCATATAGGCACTGTTTTTGGCTCCCTTTACAGACGAGCCGGTTTGGCAACCTCCAAGGTTCCACGCCCAATATCAACGCTCCGCCGCGCCCATTGAACGACCCGACCGATCAGCTCTTCCACGCGCAGCACCCGCCAGCGCATAAGGTCACCCACCACCGCACTGTATCCGCGTACCGTCGCGAGAAAGGCCGCGCCTTATCCCCATCGGACAAGCCGTTCCGTCCGCCCACTAGGCAACAGGCATGTCGGCGTCTGTATCTGCATCTGCATCTGCATCTGCATCTGCATCGGCGTCCGGGTCGGCGTCCACGTCGGTGGCGGTGCTGGCGGCGTGCTCGCTGGCCAACTCGTCCGCAGGATGCTTCACGGCGTCCTGGTACCTCATCTGGGACCAGGTGCGCTACTGGCTGCTCATCCAGGCGCCAATCGTGGCGCTCGCCGTCGTCTTTGAGTGGCTCGAGGTCGCCAGCTACCGGTACATCGAGCGCCTGCGCGCGCTCTGCGACTCGCCGCTCACCAACGTCGCGGTAGGCCGCGCGCTGTTACGTGAATTGCGAGGGAATCAGGAGAGAGCGCAGCCGATCGACTGACAGACTCGTGTGTGCAGAACTCGCTGCTGCAACTCGTCACGAGCGTGTACGTCTGCCTCGCCTGGAGTACGTCCTTCCGTCTACGCCGTGCTGTATCTCGAGTAGCGCGCACTCTTGGCCGCTAACTGGTGTAACGGATGGGGATCAGTGGTCCGAGGCGGAGCGTTGGCGATCTACCTGTCGTCCTGGACCGTCGAGTCGGTCCTTCTCATCGCCACGGCAGTTGGCTACGGCATCCGGTGGCTCGCCGCAAGGAACAAGTGCGTTGATTGTTTCCAGAAGAGTTTACTCACGACCAGGCTAACCCGTAGATCTATGTCCGTTGTCCGTGCTCGTGCTCGCCAGGGTCAAGTTCACGCTGTCGCTGCACAGTATCTTCGACTTGCTCTCGATCGTATCGCACTTTGTCATCTCCTTCGAGACGTTAGCCGTCGACAACCAGTACAAGCGCTCGTGGCTGGACCTGGGCTTCCTGCGCTCGTACGTCGGTTACGTGGTCGTCGACAACCTGTTCAAACATTACCAGAACAAGACTTTCCTCGCCCAGCTGCTCATGATCATCTGCAAAGCCGTCTGCCTCGTGTTCTTCGCGGCAGCGGTGCTCTTCTCACTCGAGCGGCTCGGTGAGCTGCCGTACACGAACAGCTTCCTGCTCCACGTGTACAAGTGCAGCAACGAGGACGGGAGCAACTACATCCTGACGAAGTCCAAGGACGGCACCGACGACTTCCCCGACTGCTCGGAAACGTGGAGCTTCTTCTCATCAATCTACTTCATGTTCGTGACCGTCTCGACCGTCGGCTACGGCGACTTCACCCCCAAGACGGTACTCGGCCAGCTCATGGTCTGCGTCATCATCGTGTTCGGCATCTACACCTTTGCGAACGAGTCGGCGGCGTTCATGACGCTGTTCGCGGAGCACCGGGGCACGCAGCTCAAGTACAATTGCTCGCGGCATGCTTCCCACGTTATTGTGACGGGAAACCCTTCCGCAGCGCAAGTCAAGGACTTTATTCGCGAGTTCTTCCACCCTGACCACGAAGACGCTTTTCACCCCGGCGTCAAGGCAGCAAGCAAGAACAGATCCGCGGCGTCAACGGGTATGGGTATGAATGGGTCAACAAGTGATGAGTTATCTTGGAGTGAACCCAGCGGCACAGGCCCGCACCCGGTGAAGTCCTCGGAGGAAGTCAGCGCATCAGTGCTCGAGGAAGGCTCGTCGGCAGAAAAGTCTGGCCAAGGCAAGGACCATCTAGTCTCCGAGTGGATGCGTCGGCGCCGAGGTGAACGCGTTCGGGAGATGCACATCGTGATGTTGATGCAGTTCGACGCGGACGGCAGTGCGAAGCCGTTGCAGGAGGAAGTGATGGAGTTTGTGAACCAGAACCCGCGGTACCAGAAGCGCGTGTTCCTTATCCACGGCTCGCCTCTCGACAGCAAGGACCTTCGGAAAGCAAAACTGGGTCGGGCGCTGGCTGTGTTCTTCCTGCCCAACAAGTTCTCCAACGACGCGAACAAGGAAGACGCCGCGACCGTCTTGCGGGTACTGTCGGTCACTCAACAAAAGGAAGCCTACACGCAGCTGTTCGCCATGCTCGTCAACTCCGAGAACCGAACACTGCTGGAAGCCACGGGAATGAACAGCGAGAACCTGGTCTGCGCGGACGAGCTGCGCCTCGGGCTCATGGGGTTGAGTTGCCGCTGCCCAGGACTGTCCACGCTGGTTTCCAACCTGATTTCAAGCCGAAGCGGAGACTTGCCGACTGTTTCCCCTGACCAAGCGCAGCCCAACAAACCGTGGATGAGCGAGTACATCACTGGCGCGGCCAACGAAATCTACTCGTGCCAGCTCGCGCCTCGCTTCCACGGCCTCAATTTTACACAAACGACGCTACGCATCCACAAGCAGTCGAATGGCCTTGTCCTCTTGATCGCGATCGAAGACGAGGGGGAAATTTTGTTCAACCCGGGGCGTTGGAGCCGCATCAAGCCGCACTGCAAGGGCTATTTCATCGCCGAGTCAATCAGCGCCCTGGACGGATTCGCTTGTGTGTCGGCCTCTCCGCTCGGAGGTGACTTTAAAACGTTTGCTGGCGCGGTGTCACTGCTTCGCAACCGGGACAACTTGCTGCAGCGTGCGCGTCGCGCGCAGCACAAGGTGGAGCGCCGGATCCCGCAGGATGTCCGCGATTACATTGTGAAATGCGGGACCGGTGTCGGGTCCTTCATGTCACCCAGTGCACCGTCGCCGAGCTTGCTGTCGCGCGGAGGCCATATTGTGGTCTGCAGCAACATTGCAGCGGAAGGCGGTGGACAACGGTCTGTGTCACGGCTGGTCAGCTTCTTGCGCCCTCTGCGCGCTCCACACATCGAGAGGGTGGTCCCTGTGGTCGTCGTGGATGCCGAGAGGTTCGACGGCGTCTCCTGGCTTCGTCTACGCGAGTTCGGAGAGGTCTACCACATCCAAGGGTCTCCGCAGAAGCACCACGCGCTGGCTGCGGCTGGCGTGTACACGGCGTCGGCGATCGTGGTGCTCGCCCAAGGGAACGCGTCAGGATACGACGACTCCAAGGCCATCTTCAATGCCATCTTGATCAACTCGGCGCTGCAGCAGAGCCGGATTTTCACGATCATCGAGCTCCGCGACGTGCACAACAACAAGTTCCTGGACCCAGTATCGAGCTTCCGGTCGTTCACGGGCGGCCTAGCGGCCAACACCCTGGACGATTCGTACCGACAGGACTACGGGTACGACGAGATGTCGACCCCGGCAAGCGGCCGGCCCCGGAGCTCCACGATGAGAGATCGCCGATCGTCGACAACAGGGCGGAGACTAACATGGGTGCAGCGGCATGCCGCGCTCGTGAGGGGCTTGTGCAGTACGGCGCGGAGTTTCTTCCTAGGCGGACTGTATACTGCCGCGCAGCAAGTCAGCGCGTTCGGAGTGAACCCGGACGGGAGTGGCGAGGATCCGTCCGCGCTGACGAGCGACGAGAACTACACCTTTTTCCAGGAGCGGTTCATGTGCGGCGCGCTGTTTCCGTCGACAGTCGCGGACGACCTGCTCATTCAGAGCTACTTCAACCCGTCGCTCAACCAGTTCGTACGCAAGATCCTCGACGGCAAGAGCTGCTTCATGCTGTACGACCTGCCCAAGCACTTGCATCACCGCGGCCTGACTTTCGGCGAGGTGTTTAGGCACATGACGTCCGGCGTGGCGCACGCGCTGCCGATCGCGCTGCTGCGCGCCAAGGGGGGCGTCGTCGGCGCGCCTTACGCGTTCGTGTACACGTGCCCGTGCTCGAGCACGGCGGTGTACCCGGACGACAAGGTCTTTGCCATAATCGACGTGCAGGCGCTGCATCACGTCGCCAACAAGCTCCAGCGCCGGTTCCGCAGCCGCAAGCGCTCCTCGCCAAACCCTCCGTCCATGTCCAAGGTGCTCGGCGCCGTCAGGCCGCCCAAGCTCATTTGATGTGGCCACATCAAATGTATGTGAAGAGAAGAAGCGGGGACTGTATGCTACGACACAGTGTTGCATGGCGCAGTACAACTAGCAAGCAAGCGTGGGTGCTGGCGCTCGCGTGTTGGTACAGACCAGACCGATCACTTATCTAGCTTAATACGTAGGCGCTCACTTGTCCTTGGGGCGAAGGTCCTCGATGGTGTCGCGGATCTGCGTGGCGCGGCTGCGCTTCTGCTTCTCGAAGCGCTCGGCCAGGTCCGGGATCACGAACAGGTCCTTGACGCCCCGCGGCACGGCGTCCCACAGGCCGCTGCCGTAGAGCCCCCATTTGCGCGTGAGGTCGTCGCCCAGCTCCGGGCGCGACATCTTGATAGACGTCTCCGCGAACTGATCTGGGTGCTGGAAGCGCAGGAACGCCAGCAGCGACACGCCCGCGAGCGTCATGCCCGTCACGCCCGACAGGAACAGCACCGGCAGGTTCATGCGCGGCGCCATGGCGATGTAGAGGGCGTGCTCTTCGTGTCGACCGACAGGTTGGTGATAAAAGCCAACGAGTCTCCATCTCTCGTATGGTGTGGCGCACATTATATTGCGTGCGGGTGTCTCACGTCATAGAGATCCTAGAGATTGGACGAGCCGAGGCGTTGCAAACGCGAATAAACGCCAGCTGTTTGACACTAACCTGCTCTTGTATGCAATGATTCCCTGTCTTCACCCTTTACAAGAACACGTCGCATGGTTTCAGGACGGCACTGTACCCCGCTTTCTCGACACCTCGACCGTCCTCTCAACTTGCAACAGCTCACGTCGCCGAGCATACAGTTCCCAAGAGCAATCCGCTTTCTTATTTTTTTTCTTCCTGCGCTGGGGCGTACATCGCGCATCGCATCGAGCAAGCGCTTTCCGCCCTTTCCGGTCTTAGTCGCGCCTTCCTTCGAAAGGGAGACAGCCAGCCAGCCAGCCAGCCAAGCCTCCCTCCGCAGGCTCCGGCCCGCAGCAGACGGACGGAAGCCCAGCGCGTGCTCGCCGCCTCCACTAGCGAACGACGCGGCCTACACACACACACACACACGTGCGTCCGCCGATTCCCTCCTGGCCCCCTTTCCCTCTCTAGCAGACAGACAGTGGAGAGAAACACACCATGGGCGCGGAGCTGAGTCGACCGGTCGACAGCCTCGCCGCGAGCTCTAGCAGCGTCAAAGCGGGTGGCGGGCTGCGGCGCGTCGGCAGCAGCAGCGCGCTGGACACCCCGCGCAAGAAGCCGCTCAGCGACATGGTCACGTCCGCGTCCGCCACGTCGCTGGCTACCATGGCGCAGGCCGGCACGCCCATGGGCGGGTACACAAGCTTCTCGGACATGCCCGCGTCCACGCCGCGCGAGGCCCGCGGGTCGGTCAACAGCACGGGCAGCAGCAGCAGCAAGGGCAACAAGCTGTTCAGCTCGCTGCGCCGCTCGCGCAACAGCCGCGGCGTCAACCTGGCCGACTCGCAGAGCAGCACGTCCGGCCCCACCTCAAGCGAAGACCACGTCGTCGAGTCGCTCGACCTCCCGATGGTCGAGTGGGAGGGCTACGCCACCAAGCGCGGCCACCTTGTGCGCAACTGGAAGATGCGCTTCTTCACCCTCGAGGGCAACCTCATCTCGTGTACGTATGCTCGCGCGCGTCTCGCCCGCAAAGGATAGCGCCGCCCGACTGCCTAGCCGACACTGACCATGTACACCATAACCACGTACACGACGGGCAGACTATGAGAGCAAGGTGGACGCGCGCAACCGCAGCCACCTCAAGGGCCGAGTGCACGTGGCGTCCGTCAAGACGGACAAGGTCGCCAAGAATGGCCACGGCTTTGACTTTTCGTTCGAGACAACCGAGGGCAAGGTGTTCCATTGCTCGACGCCCACGCAGTTCGACCAGCTCGCGTGGGTCTACTTTCTGGAGGTGCGAGACCATCGGCGCGGGCGTTGGGGAGTGATGTGTGCCTTGGTCCAAGTAGCGTCTGACGCCCGCGTGCTGCGTGCGCACAGGCCGGCGTGGACTGCGCCAACATGCGCAAGAACAGCAAGCCCGTGTACAACAACTACCGCCATGGCGCGCTGCCCGACATGAACACGGAGAAAGCGTACGACGTGTACCGGCGCTCGCTCAGTGGCGAGCCCAGCGCGATCACGGAGTTCTTGGCCTACTTCAACAAAGGTACTGTATGCATTGACTGGTGGCGTATCCAGGGGCTGCAAGTGCACCTCCTGACTGATATGTGGTGGGACTGCACACGAACGCGCCAGACTTGGTGTTCACGTCGTCGTACCCGAAGAGCACGCCCTTTTCGGGCGACTACTTCGGGCGTGAGGGCTTCCTGCTCTTCCTCGGCTCGTTCCAGACCAATGTCGACATTGTGGAGATGACTGTGACGGACGCGGCCATTGACGCGGACGGCAAAGCAGTGACTGTCAAGGGAACGGAGACGCTGAAGAGCAAGCACAATGGCACGGTGATTGTGCAGTCGTGGACGCATCGCATCCGCTTCGGCCCGTATGGCCGCGTGCTGCGCCTTCGCGTCGATGTGGACCTGAGGACTGCGACCGGCAGCTGGAAGAACTTTGTGGCCAAGAACCCGTACTCGGAGATGGCGGACGCCGCTGTGCGCTCGAACCGGTCGCTCAGCATCTCGATGAAGGACTTCACGGTGTACAACGTGATTGGCAAGGGCGGGTTTGGCACGGTGGTGAACGCCGTGAAGAAAAGCGACGGGCAGATCTACGCGCTAAAGATCCTGGAGAAGGGCAGGATGACCAAGTACGACGTCGAGAGCTCGTTCACGGAGATGCGCGTCGCGCAGAACATCCACCACCCGTTCATTGCTGGCCTGCGCATCGCTTTCCAGAGCCGGACGAAGCTCTTCTTGGGCATGACGTACTACGCCGGCGGCGATCTCTTCCACCACATGAGCAAGGGGTCTAGCTGCAGAATACCGCCGGACCGCGCGCACTTCTACTCGGCGGAGCTCGTGCTGGCGATCCACCACCTCCACCAGAATGACATTCTGTACAGAGATATTAAGCCGGAGAACGTCATGATCGACGGGGACGGGCACATTGCGCTGGTGGACTTTGGTCTCGCCAAGCTGCACGTGTCGGAGTTCAAGGGCGCCAAAACCATGGCGGGCTCGCCGCAGTACACAGCTCCAGAGCTCCTACTGCCCAAGTCCAAGCGCTCGTACGGCAAAGCCGCCGACTGGTGGAGCCTCGGCATCCTGCTCTACGAGATGAGCGTCGGCAAGTCGCCGTTTTACGACAACAACATCGACAAGATGTACAAGAAGATCCAGAACGACCCGCTCACGTTCCCAGTCAAGCCCGAGCTCCCAGAGGACCTGAAGGACGTTCTGAGAGGGGTACGCGTGTGTGTGTGAATGTGTCGTGTTGCCGCGTTTTGCGTCGAGGATGGACTAACCAGGACTTTGGCGGGTTGGAATCTGCAGTTCCTGCAAAAGGACCCGACCAAGCGTCTAGGTAGTAACATCAGCGGCATCGTTTCGCACGCATACTTCAGCGGCATCGACTGGGACTTGCTGCTCCAAAAGAAGATTACGCCGCCCTGGAAACCGAAGCTTGTACGTCGCTTTGACGCTCATGCGGGGGGCGGGGCGCCTTCGACCAAACCTCGTGACTAACAATCCGGTGGCGATTTGCTATGATCGTGAGCAGGACTCGCCGCTTGATGTCGAGTACGTGGACTCCGAGTTCACGGAGCTGGATGTGCACAGCGAGGTGCAGTCACCGACGGAGAAGTCGGCGGCCAAGTCGAAGGGCTTCCTCTCGCTCGTGTCGAGTCGCAGCGGACGCAAGATCACGCCTCCGGTGCAGGACCCGACGTTCAAGGACTTTACGTACTTTTGCGAAGACCCCGACGCGCTCGTGGAGGTGACCAACCTCGTGTCGGAGCTGCGTCCTCCGCCGCCGCCCCCAGCCGAGGACGACTCGGAGGACCTGGAGGACGATGTGGAGTGCGCGCCGCTCCCTACTGAGTACAGCGGCACGCCGCTCGCGTCCTTCGTCGACAGTGGCCACCTGAACGTGCCGCCGATGTCGCCGCAGAGCTTCCGCGAGGACCTGAAGAAGCTGGAAGCAACGATGGCTGAGCAGTTCGAGCGCGTCGAGTTCACCATTTCGCGCGAGCGGCCGCCGCGGCTGCAGCAGCAGCAGCAGATCTCGAGCTCGAGCTCGGACGAGGTCGACGACAGCAGCGCGGAGCGCGTGCATGTGGAGAAGTACATCATCTCCCCGTCGGCGGCCCCGCAAACCCCAGCGGGGGCTGCACCAGCGTCAACCGACTCGACCGCGAGCCGGAGCCAGCATTCGCGTGCCAAGTCGTCGGAGAGCTCATCGGCAGAGGACGGTCCGCTGACGATGGACTGATGATGGAAGGCGGCCTTCCGGAAGCCAGAGGAGGGAACGAAGAGCGCGACGAGCGAGCTGCGAGGAAGTACAAGACGAGGTAGGAGGACAATAGTCCAGCGCGGCAAGAGTGCGTTTGTGAATGAGACAGGAGCCAAGCGCGGCCGGTCGGTGGCGTCGGGGCGGCGCACGCGGCACGCGCTTCGTAGAAGGCGGACGCTTTTCAACACGGAGGACGTTGCGGGAACGCGCAGAGGTATTGCGTCTGCCTGCCTGCCTTGTGCTAACGAACAGCAAGCAGCAGTGACCTGTATAGCGCGCAGGTTACTCCAAGAGACCGCCCTCCGCGTCCAAGCCGGCGGCGGTCGCGTTGGGCACGCCAAGCAGCAGCCGCCCGATGATGGTGAACCCGCCGGTCGAGTACAGCCGCATGACCGTCCACGCGGCCGCGAGCAGCATGACGGTGCGCGTCGTCGACGACGACGAGCCTTTGTCCGGAGCGGACCGAGCGGACGGCGCGGCGCCCAGCTTGGACTGCAACACCTGCCGCGCCGTCTCGAAGAAGCGCTCGCGGTCCGTGATATCGTGGTGGTCGATGCCCTCAGCGCGCAGCAGGTCGGCGATCTCGGCGTTCGACATGGACCTGAGCACGGCGTCCACCGCCTCGCGGTCGTCCCTGCTGCCTGGCGCCGCCGCCGCCGAGCCAGGAGACCTCGTGCCCGTCGGTGCGCCGGCCGTCCGGCCGAGCCGCTCGTCCTCCTGCATGTCGTGCAGCATCTGTTGCACGCTCCGATCCGTGAGGTCGATCCTGGCGGCCCATGGACGAGGTGAGTCCCACTGCCGGAGCGCACGTGACGGTGGAGGTCGCTCACCCGTTCTCCTTGGCGTCGCGGATCATGTCGGGCGTCGGGTGGAAGAAGTCGACGCGCTTGAGCCGCCGCGCCTGCGCCTGCTTGGCCTGCGCGACCCGCTCGCGGATCTCAGCCGCGTGCTCCGCCTGCCCCTTGCGCTCGCACATGTGCGCGAGCCGCTCGGCGTCCTCGATCTCGCGCGTCGCCCGAGCCTCCGCGTCTTCCTCCTCGACAGCCGCAGGGCCGGTGGGTCCGTCGTAGACGCTGCCGCGCTCGAACATGCCGCTGAACGTCTGCTTGTCGAGCGACCGCTGGCGCACGCGCTGCTGCTTGAGCTCGCGCAGCAGCTTGCAGACCTCGCGGCTGCCCGGGTCCGCGTCGTACGCGCGCTGCAGGTCGCGGATGGCGCGGTCGAACTCGAGCGCGCCCGACGACGCCGGCGTGATGAGCGCCTGCGCCCGCCTGCACCCCAACTCGCCACGCATGAGCTCAAGCCAAGCCAAACGAAGCGAAGACCCTACTCAAGCGAGTCAAGAGCGACGAGACCCCACCGGTATAGCGCCTTGACGCAGTGCGGCTCGAGCTCGAGCGCGTCGTCGCAGGCGCGAACGCACGCCGAGAACTCGCGCAGCTTGAGCTTGGCCGCTGGAATGCACGCGCCGGAGTGAGCATCGACCCTTCGGGATAGGATCCAGCCACCGCCACGCGGACTCACCGGCAATGTTGAGGTAGCACGAGAGCTTGAGCGCGTCGAGCCGCCGCTGGTCGCCCTCTACGTCCTCGTGCGCGCCCTCCCCGCGCTGCTCGCGGCACGAGTAGTCAACCACGCGCAGGTCGCTGTCCTCGATGCCCTTCTTCTTCCAGCCCGGGTCGGCGTTGAGGACGAACTTGAAGACGGCGAGCGCCTTCTCGTACTCGGCCACGGCCTCCTCGAGCTCGTCCGCGGCGAACCTGGCGTTACCGCTCGCCTTCATGGCCTCGGCCGCGGCCAGCCGGTCCGGGAAGGCCAGCGCGCGTGCCGACAGCACCGACTCCTGCATGAAGAGCGAGTGCTGCAGGTGCTGCGGCCACGAGTCGTACACAGTGCGCAGCTGCGCCTGCTGCGCGCCCTTGAGCTTCACGGCCTTGCTCATGAGGTCCCCGAACGGGTTGTCGCCCCCTAGACCCATCATGACGACCCCAGACCGAGTGATGGAGGGAGGGAGGGAGGGAGGGAGGGAGGGAAGGAGGCTCCGATGCGATCCTACTTGAACGCTACGATCACCCGGCAGATGGAGGGAGACAAGTGGCGGCGGTCGAGAGCTGTCGGCGATGGGTCGCGGCGAGTATTCGAGAAGCCGCGCGGACAAGACCGACCAAGAGACCTCCTCGCCGACGCCCAGGAGTTACAGCCGCCTGCGAGACGCTATTTTCGGGACGGACGCGTATGCCACGGCCACCGGCGCATGGCAGCCCGCTCCTCTCTGCTCCATGTGGGGCCAACCTACCCGCGTTGCCTATCCGCGTTGCCCTCTCCGTTGTCGTGAGCTTTTGCCCCACGCTGGACAACCCCCGGCGGAAGACAGTCAGTCCATCATGGCGCCTTTGTGGCGCCTCGGAAGCCAGATTGACACGCGAGGACGCCGTCTGAAGCCCCAAGTCCAACGCTCGCTGCTTAATCAGAGTCCGCATCGCGCGCGACCATGGCGAGAGGCGGCGGCGCGCAATGCTGCGGCTTGATAGTAGGTGGTTTCCGATAGTTAACCTCTATGCTGCTTCACTAGTCAAGTCACACCTTCCCGCAGCCTTCATTCGTCCGTCCACATGCCCCTGGTGGACCCGCAGCCTTGGCCTCCAGCTCTAGCAGCCGGACCGAGTGATGGGGGCGGATTGTCGTCTGGATTGACTTCAAAGCGACCAACCACCACAGCCCGCTGCGTAGGCCGAATCAGACACGGAGCGGAACGGCCAGTGCGTGTGGTGGTTCAACTTGAACCACCACGAAGAGACCACCGACTCGGGCGCTCGGGGCGTTCGGCGCAAGCTCTGCGGCTGCTCATTCCCCGATTTCCCTCGCCAAGTCTGCACGACCGCCAGTCCGACCGATCGCCAGTCCGACCGACCGCGAGTCCGAGACCCAGTCCGAGGCTTCCATCCCACCATGTTCGCGTCGTGGCTCGCCGTCGTGGCCCTGGCACTGGTCGGCAACGCTCCCGCTTCAAGCGCTGCACGCGCTTTGAGCGTCGACGCGCGCGTGGACGCCTTGCTCTCGACCATGTCGCTGGACGCCATGCTGGGCCAGATGACGCAGCTGGACGTGAGCACCGTGGTCGGCAAGGACGGGTCGCTCAACCTGGCGGCGGCGCGCGAGCACGCGCGGCTGGGCGTCGGCTCGTACCTCAACACGCCGAGCCTGGACGCGGCGGCCAACGAGACGGTCGCGCCGTGCATGACGGCGACGCAGTGGCGCGGCGTGCTCGACGGGCTGCAGCGCGTGTTCGTGGACGAGGCCGGCGCGCCGCCCGTGCTGTACGGGCTCGACTCGGTGCACGGCGCCAACTACGTGCGCGGCGCCGTGTCGTTCGGCCAGCAGCTCAACGCGGCGGCGGCCTTCAACGCGACGCTGACGGAGCAGGTGGGCGCCATCACGGCGCGCGACACGCTGGCCGCGGGCGTCCCGTGGGTCTTCGCGCCCATCCTCGACGTCTCGCAGACGGCGCTCTGGGCGCGCACGTACGAGACGTTCGGCGAGGACCCGCACGTGGCGTCCGTCATGGCGGCCGCCATTGTGCGCGGCCTGCAGCAGGGCGGCCAGACGGCCGCGTGCATGAAGCACCTGATCGGCTACTCGAAGACGCCCACGGGCCACGACCGTGACGGCGTGTCCATCTCGGACTACGACCTGCTCAACTACTTCGCGCCGCCCTTCCTCGCGGCCATCGGCGCCGGCGTCCGGTCGGGCATGGAGACGTACGCGGCGCTCGACGGCGTGCCCGTTGTGGCCAACACGCGCGTGCTCGAGCAGCTCGTGCGCCACGACATGGGCTTCGACGGCCTGCTCGTCACGGACTGGGCCGAGATCAACAACCTGCACGACTGGCACCGCGTCGCCAAGACGCGGCAGGACGCCGTGCGCCTCGCACTGCAGCGCACCACCCTCGACCTCAGTATGGAGCCCTTCGACGCCGCCGGCTTCCTCTCGTCGGCCAAGGCCGCGGTCGCCGCGCACCCCGAGCTGCTGCCGCGCGTGCGCCAGTCGGCTCGGCGCGTGCTCAAGCTCAAGGCGCAGCTCGGGCTGCTCGACACGCCCGTACCAGGCGCGGCGCTCGTGCACGAGGTCGGGCAGGCCAGCGACCGCGAGGTGGCGCTCAACCTGGCGCGCGAGTCGATCGTGCTGGCCAAGAACGCGCGGAACACGCTGCCGCTGGCCCCGGGCGCGCCCGGCGTCTTCCTCACTGGCCACGCGGCCGACAGCGTCGGGCTGCTCTGCGGTGGCTGGACGGTGCGCTGGCAGGGCGTGTCGACGCTCGCGGACGCCGTGCTCTTCCCCGAGGGCGTGACGCTGCGCCGCGGGCTGTCGAACGCGCTCGGCCGCGAGGTGGACTTCGCCAATGCGCTGTCGGTCAACGGCTCGTACTCGCGTGAGGCGCTCGAGCTCGTCAAGGCGCGCGCCCGCGCCGCGGCCGTGACGGTCGTGGCGGTCGGAGAGGACACGTACGCCGAGAAGCCCGGCGACGTGGACGACCTGGCGCTGCCCGCGGGACAGGTCGAGTACGTGCGCGAGCTCGCGAGCACGGGCACCAAGCTCGTGCTCGTGCTCGTGCAGGGCCGTCCGCGACTGCTGCAGGGGCTCGCCGAGCTCGCGGACGCCGTGGTGCTCGCCATGCTGCCGGGCGAGGTGGGCGGCCAGGCGCTCGCCGAGGTGCTCGTGGGCGCCGTCAACCCGAGCGGCAAGCTGCCCATCACGTACCCCAAGGACGCGGCCAACGTGGCCATCCCGTACTACCACCGCGTGACGACGCGCTGCGCCGACGGCCCGTGCCGCGTCGAGTGGCCCTTTGGCCACGGACTCAGCTACGCCTCGTTCGAGTACGGACCCGTGGCGCTCGAGGCGCCGCAGGTGCGCGCCGGCGGCTCGCAGCGTGTGACGGTCTCAGTGACCAACACGGGCCGCGTGGCCGGCCAGGAGACGGTGCTGCTCTTCCTCGTTCAGCCCTTCCGCGAGCTGGCCGTGCCCGAGACCAAGATGCTCAAGCGCTTCCGCAAGCTGCTGCTGCAGCCCGGAGAGACGGCCGAGGTCGCCTTCGAGCTCTCGGCCGACGACTGGGGCGTCTACGACCCGCAGATCGGCCGCGGCTTCCGCCGTGTCGTCGAGCAGGGCGACTACGTGGTCGCCATCGGCGCCGACACGGACTGCGACGTGTACGCGGGCGAAGCGGCCGCCACGCCGCCGACGCTTGGCGACGAAGCGGGCGTCGCGGCGGCGGCCGCCCCAAAGACGCCCTCGCCGCTGCGCAACCCGCACCTGTGCGCCAGGTTCTCCATCACGGACAGCATCCCGGCCTAGGTCGGACGGACTAATGAACGACCGCTCCCGTGCCTCGAGCGTCTAGAACCAGCCAATCCACCCGCCCGTATCCCATAACACGGCGCTGCATTCCCACCCCCCTCGTTTCGACTCGGTGTTCCTTGTTCGGTTGCTGGTGCCTGCGTCAGCACGTGGCGGCTAGCAGACACTTGTGCGCCCAGCGGTGCGTGTAGTAGCCGTTGAGGCGCCGGCCGTGGTCCCGCAGCGCGCGCCAGTCGGCCTTGGCGGCCGCGTCGAGCGCCGGGAAGAGGTCGCGCGCGAGCTCGTGGTCCGCCTCGACGTCGTGCAGCGCCACGGCGCCCGAGCTCGCGTCGTACCGCAGCCGCTCGCGGCCGCGCACGAGCGACAGCTTGCGCGACGGGTTGTTGCTGTACACGACGCGCGGCGCCTTCGACACGTACGCGCGCTTGAGCGAGCGGCCGACGCCGTGCTGCACGAAGCCGCCCGCGGGCACGCCCACGACGTCGGCGAGCGTGCTGAGCAGGTCGTACTGCTCGGCCGCGTCCGACACGAGCAGCCCGGCGCTGTTGCCCAGCCGGCCCTCGGCGATCAGCGCGGCGGCCACGCGCGTGGCCGACACCTCGCGCGCCTCGGGCACGTCCAGCCCGCGCTCGGGAGCCTGCCCGTGGTCCCCGACGACGACGACCAGCGTGTCCTTCAGCACGCCCGCGGCCTCCATGCGGTCGAGGAACGCGCCGAGCGCCAGGTCCGAGAAGTAGCGCATCTCGAGGTAGCGCCGCACGTCCTCGGCGAACTCGAGCCCGGCGTAGAGCGGCGACAGGTCGGGCTTGGCCGCGGCGGCGAACCACCGCGGCCGGTCCTGGAACGGCGTGTGGCTCGAGATCGTGTAGTGGTTGACGAACACGGGCCGCTTGGGCTCGCCCCGCGACACGCGCGCGCGCTGCGCCGCCGTCTCGCTCGCCAGCAGGTTGCCGAGCACCTCGAGCGCCACGTCGTCGTGCACGCCCCAGTGGCGCATGGCGCGCGCCTGGCTCTCGAGCTCCCAGTCTCGGGGAGCGATGCCCAGCTCGCGCTCGGCCCGCGCCTTGAAGTCCGCGTCGCCCAACACCTCGTCGAAGCCGTGCCGCGCGAAGAAGGCGTCCCAGCCGTCGTAGTTGAGAATGCAGCCCGTCGTGAACTTGGTAGAGTAGCCCAGGGCTTTAAAGAGCTGCGGCATGCCCGAGAGCGCCACGTCGGCGCGGCCGCCGGTCGTGCCCGAGTCCGAGGCGCTGTCGAGCGGCAGCTGCCCGAAGAGGATGCTCTCGACCGAGCGGCTCGTGCGCCAGCTCGACCAGAGGTTGCGGAAGGCCACGCCGCGCTTGGCCCACCGGTCAAAGTGCGGCGTCACCGTCAGGTTGCGCTCGCGCAGCAGGTACGTGTTGTTGCCCACGAGGTACTGCGAGTCGTGGTACCGGAACGACTCGACCACGAGCACGAGCACGTTGGGCAGGTCCGACGGGTCCACGCTCACGTTGAAGGCCAGGGCGCCGCGGAAGCCGAGCGTGCGCCGCAGCAGCGAGTCGCGCTGCGCCAGCTCGAACGTCTCCGTGTCCGCGTCCAGGTACAGCGCCGCCGAGGCGATCGAGCCGTCCACGAGCCGAGGCACCAAGCTCGAGCCAAAGAGCGCGCCCATGAGCTCCTTCAACGGCGTGTTGAGCGCCGCGTTGGCCACCAGCGGAGACAGCGAGCGGCTCGCGATGGCGGCGACTGCGAGCGGCGCCACGACCAGCAGCACGGCCGCGTAGAGCGCGTAGAGCGTCGTGCGCCGCCAGTCGACGGCGTCCCAAGCCATCCCCAGCCTCTCCATAGCTCTCACACGCCGCGCCTTCTTCTCGTCCGTATTCTCCACGAGCTCCGGCGCGCTCGACGCCTCGCTGCCTCCACGACGCGGCGTCAACAGACGCGTAAACCTTGGCTCCTCGCCCTTCTCCGAGTTGTCCGTCGCCACAATCGACAGGGCTGCCGCCTCGAGGTCGCCCAGCGTCTTGGGCGTCGGCAGCGCGTCCAATCGGGCCCGGCTGCTCGACCGACGCCAGCGCACGACGCGAGCGAACGGGTCCCAGGCGCGCAGGTCCAGCCACAGCACGCCGACGAGCGCAAAGCCCACGCCGACCGCCGCCGTCGCCGCGGCCGTCGTGTAGCCCTCGCGCAGCTCCTCGGGCGCGATGGCGACGGCCGCCGCCGCGTCCTTCTCGCTCAGCGCCATGGCCGCCAACTCGGACGTGAAGCGCATCTGGCGCCGGCGCACGAGCAGTATGTCGGCGGCGAACGGCGCCGCGAACGCGAGGAAGAGCGAGAGGCACCAGACGCCGCGTAGCAGCTTGACAAGCACGACGTGCCGTCGGACGCCAAGCGGCAGCAGCCGCAGCGCCGCGTCCATGAGCCACAGGAGCAGGACGAAGAACGCCGCGCAGACGGCGTCCTCGAGCACGCCGAACGCCATCACGGCCGCCTTGACGCCGCCCGAGTGCGCGTCGCGCTGGTCGCCGTACATGGCGACGAGTGCCTCCAGCCCGACACAGCGGTCGACGAAGAAGAAGAGCAGCAAAGTCGAGTACGCGATCGCCCAGTGGGTCCACGGATTGGCCGCGAGCGCCGACGAGACCGAGGCGTAGCATCCACTCAGCCGCCGCATGGCTGACCGCCGCCGCCGCCGCTGTAGTGGTGACCTGCTCTCGGCAGGTGCGGGAATGAGCGAGTGTCGGCACGAACGTGGTGTCCTCTCGCGTGTGTGACACGAGCCGTTGCAGGAAACACGCCAGAAATCGCCGAGTGGCCCGCGGCTGGAGCTTTCGTCGCGCGGCGCGGACCAATGGGCAAGCGGCTCGTTCTCATTCGTCCGCCGACTACTTGTGGATGGCAACGAACGGCCTGGCGAGGCCCGTGGTGTACTGTTCGAAGTGCGGGTCCGCGTCCAAGCGACCTACCGCATCCCCACAAGTCGTTGACGCGCCGCAGCATCTCTGCGCGCTCTTTGCAGCAGCTCTACGCCTCTCTCTAAACGCTCCCGTCGTCGTCCTTGACCGCCTTGGGCTGGTCGGCCGCGCTGGGACTGGTCTTGCTGTCAGACGCAGGTGACGATGGCGCGGTCGACGACGAGGGAGCAGCCAGCTCGAGGAAGTCCATGAGCAGCGGCTGCGCGCGCGTGTTGGCGCAGCGCTTGCTCACCTCGGCCAGGTATCCGTGCAGCGCGATCGCCTTGTCCTTGAGGTACGTCGGGTCGAACTTGTTCCAGATGCGCGTTCCCGGCAGACTCGGCATCTGCTCGTTCGGGATCGTCTTGCGTAGCTGGCGGTGCAGCTTGGCGAACTCCGAGTAGCGACGGTGCACAACCGTCGCGCCCGACGTGGAGGACAGCACGTGGATCACGAACGCCGCGTACGGCAGGTCCTTGTCGTCGAGCGCCATCTGGTGGCCCTCGATCTTGGTCTGGAGCCACTCGCCCACCTTGCCGTTCCCGCCCCCACTGGCGCCCGACACGCTGCCGCGACTGCTGCCGCTCATGAGCAGCACGGCCGACGGACTGTTCTCCAGCAGTTCCTCGTGCCGCACGATCTCAACGGACGGGATCTCGCCGAAGGCCTCGAGCCAGTGGTTGAACGAGTCCTGGTTCTTGACGCGCATCTCGACCGCCGTGCCGCGCCGCGAGACGACGCGGATCAAGTAGCCCCTGTCGTAGCAAAAGGCCGTCGTGCGGCGCAGCTTGAACTGCCCCGAGAAGTCGAGGCGCGGCGAGTTTTCGTAGCACGACAAGTGGTCCTCCTGCAGCACGATCCACCGGTTGCTCCAGCCTTCCATCCAGCCCTTGGGGGACTTTTCGTGCAGAAAGCCAGCCTTGACCGCGTTGAAGTAGTCAATGCTGCGCCCGGTAGGGACCTCGACGAAGTTGCAGTTGTCGCTGCTCACCATTCATCCTTCACGTCAGTCTCGAGGTATTACTCATTCAGGGAGCGACAGAACGAGTCGAACGTACCGAAGGCTGCCAAGCGTGGGCACACCACGCGCACACTCTCCCTCCAGACGCGATACCGCATCGTTGATTGCGCGCATCCACTCGTCGCGGACCGGAGTGGTCGGGGCTTTCAGGATGTACACGTCTTGCGGAGGGGTTGACGACGACGGCGGTGCACGCGCGGGAGTGAACGACCCGGAGCTCGACGGCGGAGCTGGCTTCTCGCCCGGAACGACCTTGAGCGTAAACGAGTCGTCGCCGTACATCGCTCGCGTGCCTGGCGTCAGCTGGAGACGCCACTTGCGTCGGCAAGCGACCTCGCCGAGCCGTGGGAGGAAGAACAACCGGTCGCGGTCGACAAGAACGATCTGCTCCCGTGATAGGCCAGTGCAGCGGTCCCGAACTAGTGCCGTCGCTGACAGCAGCACTCGCGTGTGTGGCTTCAGCTCGACAATGTTTCGCATGAGCGTCGGGAGCGGCAGGCGCGCGCTCATGTACCGATGTAGCAGGTCCACGACGGGCTGACAGAGCTGCATCAGCGTGAAGAGCACGACGTCGTCACTCATCCAGTACGACGAATGCGACGCCGACGCAAACGCAATCTCCATCATCCCCTGCTCCCGCTTCCTGCGCTTCAGCACGTAGTCGTGGCGGTACGCGAACCCGTGCACGGGGCCGTTCAGGGCTTCCCACATCTCTTGGATCTGGCCGAACGTGTGGCCCCGGACCAGATGTGCCTGCAGTCGCAGTCCACGTACTCGTTAGTTAGCATACGAGTTGAGGCCGAACCAAACAACCTGCTGGCTTCGACTGGTACCTGGATAAGCTGAACGGGGTCCTTGTCGTGCATCTCCTGCTTCATGAGCGGCTCTACCCGATAGGCGATCGGGTCGATCGGATGGAGGACGTTGTAGTACCGGCGGCACCGTGGCATCTTGATGCCAGGGATAAAGTTCCCGTCCTCAAAGGTCAGGTCGCCCCGTCCAAGGACCATGACTGGGACAGGAGATCTGGTTTTGCATTGGAACCACACGAGACAGTCAGACCACACGGCAATAGTGGCAGAGACCGGCAACTGCAATGCCACGAACGGACCCGACGCCGAAGAAGATGTCGACTTCGAAGTCGAGGCCGGGAAAGCGGATGCCGTTGTGGCCAATCTCCCCAGGCTCATGGGTGAGCAGGTCGTAGGAGATGAGAGACCCAAGCGAGTGGGCGAAGATCGATACTTTACCGTCCCAGCCTGGCCCAAAGCAACCGCGTGAGACAGAGTCAGTCACCGTCCGTCCGATGGCATAAAGAGCGCGATGGACTGCCACGCACCCGGGTGCTCCTCCATGAACACGTGATACTTTTCATTGAGCTGCTGGGTGACCGTGTCGACGATGAGCTGTCCATAGCGAGGGGATAAATAGTACATAATGTCCATCAGCGTCTCCTTGCTGAATTCTCGAATGCTGTAGAAGGACAACGCATACAGTAGCAGAACGATGGTGATACTTCGTCAGACACAGCTCGACCACTGCAAGTCCATCCGTGATTGCCACGCCAGGAACACGTACACTGAAGACCCCTCCGGAGAGATCAAGTCGAAGACGCTGTCAACGCCGGTTGGCTCGTGTAAATCCTCGTGCCACTCGATCGATTGCATCTCCAAAGCCAGAGGGATGTCGCGGAATGTCGTCTCCAGCATGACGCGGAAGAGGTCTCGGAACGCGTGGTTGCCGCCCTCCATGCCCGTCTCGCCGTTCCACGACTTGAGCTCGCCCTCGCGGAAGTCGATGTGCTGTCCGATACCGTGAATGACAAACACGAGGTGGTTGATCGTCGGAAGGCGGACCTGTCATGTGCTCGCAGTTAGTACTGGTAATAGAGGAGTCGTTCACTCGACGTGCGCTAGACTAGCTACACACCGTGGTAGGATAGCCCTCGACCTCTTCTTCATCCGTGTCGTACCCTGCGTCAGAGCTCACTAGACATCACACGCCAAGCAGAGCATCTAGGTCAGTAAGGCATGGCATTTCCAAGGGAGCACCTGACGAGTGGTCAGTCGTACGAGACGAGTCCCTAGAGCGAACAGCCGAGCTGTAGCTCTTGTTTCTGAAGCTGGCTAGGCTGGGGTGCTGCTGTAAGCGCTCACGCTCGAGGCGCGTGTAGTGGACCTTCAGCAACGGGACTCGCAGGGTGGGCAGCGGTAACAGCCGCGCAAAGTCGACAACGATCGAGTCGAGAGCGGGCGAGCCGATCTGCTGGTGCAGGTAGCTGTAGAACTCGTCCGCCGTCTCCTTGCCCGTGCCAAAGTCCAGCGCGTGAGACTTGAACTTTTCAAACTCTTGCTCGTCGCCGATCGCCGCCTGGCGTCAAACTCCATCTGTGAGTGCATGCTGAGGCTTTCGCTCAAGCATGGAGCCTTCGAGACTGTTCAAGGTAGGCAGCACTTACCTGCACACGGTTGGTGACGTCGTTGTTGAGTGCGATGGCCTCCTTCTTGCTCTTCACCGGCACCACATCCTGAAAGCCCTCGGGCAGCTCCTCCTCGGCCTCTTCAACGCCGTCCGAGCTGTACTCCGACAGCGGAATGGACGAGCTGGACACGGTGCGCTCCAGCGGCGGGCGAGCGTCCGCCATGCTCACACTCTCCTGTGCTCAATGGGAATGGCACGCAGCAACAGTAAATAATAATAAGCAGGCGCTCTCGAGCTGTACGCGACGGCACCATGGCGCATCCTGCGAGGCCTCCTCACCCGTATCTTTTGCTGCAAGACGTGCGCGGTCTCGCGCAGCAGCGAGCCGCAGTCATGGAGCGCCGTCAGGTTGTGCCAGACCGTCTCCCGCGAGAGCGCGGCGAGGCGCACGCCGCCCCACTCGACGGCGTGCTCGCTCTCCGACTCGAAGATGTCCACCTCCTCCACCAGGTGCTCCACGCGCACGACCAGCTCCGTGACCTGCCGCTTGTACTGGTCGATGAACTCGCGCGAGAACAAGGCGCGCTCCGGCAGGTCGTCCGCCTCGGCGAAGACGACCGCATCCGCCGCCGGGGCCGCCACCGCTGCGTCCGCCATCTAGATCCCCTCGACCGCCAGGGAAGGAAATAAGAGGGAAAGGGGCGGACTGTCTGCACTCGCGAGAATGTCGGTCGGGGCCTCCAGACACGCTGCACGGACACGTGGAAGAGCGCGGTAGGAGCGCTGTGATACGACAGGGCGATCAGCAGCGGGGTCGTCGCGTGGGCCCTTTACTTGCGGCGGCAGCAGCGCTTCCGTAACTGTCGGCGCGGGCGAGGACACCAACTTGGGCTCCCTTGCTTGTCCAGAGGGTTCAGTATGAAGCCACGCTCGAATACAGTACCGTAGGGTATCTGCGCTATTTGAAACGTTGTAACGTTAGTAACGTCGGGATCTAGACGGTGGCGGGAGGATCGATTGATACCTCTCCAGGCACCGTCTGGTTCGGATGCTGTAAAATAGTATTCCATGCAACATGCCGCTTGAAAATGGATGTCAAGGTCATCGAGATGATGGTTCACAAGCTGCCAAATGGTGCTGGTGCGCCTACTGCTTACTCTCTATCCACGACATGTAGTCGTCGATCAGGACGGGCCAGGCCTCGTTCTCGTCGTAGTCGTCGTACGAGTCCTTGACCTTGATGAAGAAGTCGAGGAGCAGGTCCCACGTGTCGCGCGTCACGCCCTTGACGGGCTTCTTCTCGCCCAGGAAGCCGAGCCACTGCTCCGTGAGCTTCGGGAACCGAGGGGACAGCAGCAGCTCCCACATGGCCGTGGCGATGTCGATGCTCAGGCTCTTCTGGCCCGGCTCCTTGGAGAAGCCGAAGCAAAAGTTGTAGAACTTTTTGAACGCGCGCTCTCCCGCGACGTCCTCCCGCAGCTGCGGCAGCTTGGCCTTGAGCTTCTCGACCGAGTCCACGTCCATGGCCTCCATGCCCTTCATCCACTCCTTGCGCGTGAACGCGCACATGTACGCGGCCTCCATCTTCCACGCGATCACGAGTACGATCATGTCTTGCGGGTCCACGCCAATGTCCTCGCAGAACTTGAGGATCCCGTCTTCGTTGATCGCGTCCTCCTCATCGTCCGGGTCTGTTCGGTGGAAATGCATGCACCATCGTATCATTGTGGGCCGTAACCTTAGTAGTATGTATGGCGCACCGCCATGCCGGAGCGGCACTTCGTACCGACGTAAGTGTCGAACCAGGCGTTCGCGGCTTCGGGCGAGATGGTCGACACAGGACGAGCGGGTCTGCGAGTTCCACGCGGGAGTCAGCGCCATAGCAGCGTCAAACACAGCGAGTATGGCGGCCAATCCCTCACCCAGGCGTTGACAGGCCGCCGTTCGCGAAGAACTCGTCCACGGCGCGCATCAGGTCCCAGCTAAACATTTCGAGGTACGACTGGGCCGTCGAGTCGCTGGCGGCGCCACCAAGACACGTATCGTCAGCATGCATCTTCACCGCGCGATAGTACAGAAAGGTGGGCCGACGGGGCCTGGCGCTTGGGTGTTGCCTATGCGTACGTCGTATTCGTGGTGCTCTTGAACGCGAGCATCTTCTTCCGCTTGTCGGTCGTCAAGTTCCGAAGCTGCGGGGTCAACCACGGCGGCGGCATAGTGAGACAGACTATTTTGTGCACTTCGTGACCGTGGAGGTACACGCAGGGGGCGTGCGAGGTGCCCGCGTGGTGACGCACAGTCCGCATGATCCCTACCATCGTTGCTGCTTCTCGCTCACTCACTCGGTCCGAAATGATGAGCGACCTCGAGGTCGTGCGGCGTTCTTACGACGTGTGGTCCACATATGAAATCATTTTACCAGAAATTCAGAAACATCGCATCTGCACTTCTGGAAAATTGATCGGCGCGTCATACTACATTGCATGGCCACTTTCAATAAATTGTATTGATTTTTACGCGATAGAGCCAATCACCGCAGTGTATTTGACCCTAGCCCTGCTTTTGATAACTAAAATAAGTATTCCTAATATAATTTCATTTTACACATATTCAAAATTGTAATTTATTTGGGGATACGATAAAATACAAAAACAAACACGAAACAATTATCCGACATAACCGATACGGCCTTCTTTTTCGTTTCGTTTCATTACGTATCATTTCAGTTTGGCCATCCTACCTACTCCGAGTACAAAGATGGTCATGGCGTATTGTTATCTGCTCCGCACGGACGACCGCGTCCGCCTCCGGCGGTACAACGGCCGTCTCGGCGACGAGGATCGTGTGCTCGAATTGGACCGTGCGCTTCCCGTCCACTCGTCCGGCCACGTCTTGTCGCGCCACGTGCCACGCGCCGCTCTCGACAAGCGGCTACTCTCGAGACTCGGGGCAAACATACGCTCCAGTATAGATCTGCGAGCAGCCGTGGCGTGCAGTAGAACGCCCGAGTCGTCTTCTTTTGATCGGGATCAGCAGTGTCGGCCACGCGCTCTTGGACTGTCACGATATCCTGCGTGTCTGGAAACTCGCACTCACAACACACGAGCCATTACGAGAATGCCCTTGCCGAAGTCTCGCAAGACGTCAGCCACACCGTACGGTCTTGGTCCAGCCTCGAGAGCATGCGCTTGGCCAATGTGCCCCCCCCTTCTCTCTTCCAAATAGCCACCAACGCCTCTGAACTGCTGCTTAATTAAGCGCGTACACTCGCTGCTACTCGTCCGTCGTTGGGGTACTTGCTCCTGCCCATTAGCAGCGCGTCCGCGCGTGTCGAGCTCCCTAAAGTAGCGGCTGAAAGCGCTTGATCCCGCCCAAGTACCTCTCGACACGAGCCCTAGCTGAGCTCCTTCGCTGCTGCCGACTGCGAGGTGCTAGTGAGCACGCAGAAGACACCACAGACACGCCAAGCGTCTTGCTATAGACTCACACGAGACGGCGGCGACTGAGCCGCGCTTATCGCCCTTGAAGTGACTCCAGTATTACTAAGCCCTCCACTTGCGATGCACCCGAGTAGAGTGGCTGGGAAGCAGGCCGACAGTATGCGCAACACCGCCGACGGAGACTGTAGGAAGGGGTGAGCCATGCGTGAAGCGCTTTGGTTGAGCGTAAAAACTGAAACGTTGGTATTGCAAAGCTCGAAAGCTGAAAACGAAATGGTCTCTCCGAAACTAAAAGTGAAAAGCAAAGCGAAACAGAAAAGCAAGTGACAACGACGCTCGAGAGCGGTCGAAAGGGGTGGGAATCAGATCCAGCGAGTCGTGCAGATGAAGCGGCCGCCGTTGCGCACGCGAGACGTCGCCACGTGGCTGCGGCCGGCGTAGCGCGGCCCGCGCTTCCAGTTGCGGCGCGAACGCTTCTCCAGGTAGCGGTGCAGCGCGCGCTTCTTCTCCGGCGTCTTCGAGCTCTTGCAGATCCAGCACGTCTTGGGGTCATGGCGGTACTCGGCCGTCGAGGCCTTCTCCTTGCCGTGCTTGGGCGAGATCGAGCCCGCGGCGCTCCGCGACGCACTCGGCACGCCCGTCGCCTTGGCAGGCGAGTTGCCAGCCGCGTTTGACAGGTCCATGCGCGGGATGTTGATGCGCGGGATGCGCGGGTCGGCGTCCTTGAACACCGGTCCGCGGATGCAGCTGCGAGGGTCCAGCGGGGCCATGAAAGCCCACACCGGCGCCGACGGAACAACGTTGGAAGGCTGGAACGCAGAACGGCTCTCGTCGTCCGTGTCGTCCTCCTCCGAGTCGTCCATGTCCTCGTCCTCGTCGCCGCAGTCCTCCACAGCGCTCTCCGTCTGCGCCGTCTCGGCCTCCGCCAGCGCGTCGAACGCCTTCGAGAACTCGTTCACGTTGAGCGTGTCGCTGTCCAGGCCGTCGATCCACGTGCACGCCGCCGCCGCGTCCGTCTCCAGCTCGTCGATCGGCAGCGCAAAGTCCGCGCCGTCCGCCAAGTCCTCGAAGATGGCCGTGAGGTCGTCCACGTCGCGCGCCAGCTTTTCATCGTTCACCTTCTCCACGAGCCCGTCCGCCTTTTCCAGCGCCGCAAAGTCCTTGTCGATCGACCGCTGGAACTCGTTCCACGCCTTGAGGGGGTCGCGGGCCCACGCCATCACCTCTTCTCCTTCTCTCAGCATCTTGATCGTCGTCGTGTCTTGTCCTTGTTGTCTTCTTTCTTCACTTGTTCATCCCAGGAAACCATCGTTCTAACTTGCGCGCTGCCCCGCCATCGTCTCTACCAGTCCGTTTGTGATCTTTCCAAACGTTACGCTGCCATCTTCTCGTCCATGCTCATAGCGATTACGGACGGAAGAAGCTCAACAGTATCTCAAGATATCATCTTGACCCGCGCGGAAAAGGACACACCCGACTTAGAAAGCCATGCTTCCCTTCGTGTATGTGCTTCTCAAGCTGCTTCCTTGGGTAGGAGGGGGGAGGGGGCCTCGTGCGGCGGCTTGTTGGGGAATGAAATGGCCCGTGCGGCGGCGGCACACGTCCAAGAACAAAGCCACATTTCGTGGTAGCCTCGGGTATTCATTTTTACGGTTCTTCCCTTGGAAGGTAGTATGTGAATGTACTGTACGTGATAGTTTCAGAGCAATTGTATAAAAAGTAAAGGGTTCTAACGATTGTAGACCTTCACTCTTGGTTTACCTTGTCGCTTCAAGACACCTGGAAAATTCTGGTGAAGGCTGGCAGGTTGCGGCGCAAAGTAAACTTGTACTTTGTAAGCTCATTGGAATTACCATATTAGCTTGTTTATAGCTAACATTTGAGCTATATTCCTCATCCAATCGTTTGATGTGATGGAGCGTATCGGGTTTAGGGATAGAGCCAGCAATAGTGCCTCCGCCCTTTATTCAGTGCATGCTTCCTTGTCCCGCAAATTCGAACTTACCATTTCAAATGCGGTAGTACCGGTAGTGCAACCTGTGCGACCAACACTCCTTTCCCGCGGAAAAGCGCGCAGTCGTGTGCGGGGATCCATCCCATTTTGCTCTGGAGAAAGTCCGCGCGCCCCCAGGCCAAGGCAGAGCGCGAGCATGGAGCGGTACCAGCGCATCGAGAAGGGCGGGTCCATCGGCGAGGGAACGTACGGCGTCGTGTACAAGTCGATGGACCTGCAGACCAACACGGTCGTGGCGCTCAAGCGCATCCGGCTCGAGACGGAGGACGACGGCATCCCCAGCACGGCGCTGCGCGAGATCTCGGTGCTGCGCGAGCTGGAGCACCCCAACATCGTCCGGTGCGTTTTCTGTGCTCTCCATGCGAGGCTGAGTAAGTGATGGGTGCACGGTCGTCTGATGCGCGTGGCTGCCCCGGGTCAGGCTGATCGACTGCCTCCAGGAAGACGGCAAGCTCTTCCTCGTGTTCGAGTTCATGGACAAGGACCTGAAGCGCTTCATGGAGCACAAGCTCGGCCGCCTCGAGCAGCGCCAAGTCAAGGTACGTCGCTGGCACTCTGCCGGTTGCGACCGATGGGCGCTCATGCTGACGCCTCTGCCGGTTCTTCTTGCGTAGGCATTCTTGTACCAGCTGCTCAAGGGTCTGGCCTTCTCGCATGCGCGCGGCATCATGCATCGGTGCGCCCACTAGTGCTGCACAGTCTTCGTGCATTTTGTGCACTAGCTGACTGGCGTTGCTACGTTACATTTGTCACAGCGACCTGAAGCCGCAGAACCTGCTCGTGAACATGACTGGCAGCCTCAAGATCGCAGACTTTGGGCTCGCGCGCGCCTTCAGCATCCCCATCAAAAAGTACACGCACGAGGTAGTCACGCTCTGGTACCGTGCGCCCGAGATCCTGCTCGGACAAGAGGTGTACTCGCCGCCCGTCGACATTTGGTCCGTCGGCGTCATCTTCGGCGAGATGCTGACCAAGAAGCCCATGTTCCCGGGGGACTCGGAGATCGACCAGCTCTACCGTATTTTCCGAGTGCTGGGCACGCCCGACGAGTCCTCGTGGCCGGGTGTCACGCACCTGCGCGACTACGCGCCGACGTTTCCCAAGTGGAGAAAGAAGCCGTTGAAGGAGCTCTTCCCGCAGCTCGACCCGGTCGGCCTGAATCTGCTCGAGGTACGATCCGTATGCCACTGATTCAGGATTGGCCGTGTGATGTTGCTCACACAAAATTGATGGTATGTCTCTGCAGTCGATGCTGTGCTACGACCCGGCCGCGCGAATTAGCGCCAAGGAGGCGCTGCGTCACCCCTACTTTGACGACGTGGACGCTGAGTTTATGTGAGTCGCGACTGCTCCTGCGCGCCCGTGACTTGTCAAGAATTGTCGTTGGCTTCTCAGGCAACGACGTGTGCTCGAGGCGCATACGCGGTCAGACAGCTAGACATTTAGGAACGCCACATCAGTACAGGAGCACAACCATACACATGCATATTCACGACAGGGCCTACTACAGTAGTCCATCCAGATAATTTCGTATTACCACAGGTCGGCCGGACAGATGCTCGTCATCGCAGCTGTGATCGTGGCCGCTTCAGCTGTCGTCAGTCAAGAGGCCAATAACCCACAGTTAGCCACCATTGCGAATGAATTGCGCCCCATCTTACATGACGCTGACCTTGGTCGGTCTCTGAGAACCGAGCGGCGTCGGTGAGGTAGTCAAGCATCGCGTCCTTGACGTGTACGTCTTCGCTGTCTTCGATCAACCCGTCGAATTGTGCCGCAACACCAGTGATATCCGACGCTAAGCACCGAAAGGAAGGAGAGGTTGGATCAAATCTCGTGGGCGGCTCATCACGGAGGAAATCCAACGACCCAGGTGCCGTGGATGCCTTGAACAGGTCTGTTCGCGGGTATAGCCCTTGGTAATCAGAGCCGCACCTGTCGTACTGTGGGGTGTCATCCGCACGCACTAACGTGGTAGGTCGCCCCCTGCGGTCCAATCGCTGCCTCGATGACTGATGAAGGAGGAGCTCGACATCCCCAATGCTGGTGAGGATCTCGTCCAGAAACTCGTTCTTGCTCATGTCGGTCAATGGAGAGTCATATGCCGGTGGTGGAGGCGGCACGTCGAGCAAGTCGGCTGACTGGACGGCTACACTCTCGGCACCTGCGTGCGCTGGCACTGACACGCTGTGATCGTCTCCTTTGCTCTCCGACTCACCAGTATGGCTACCGCTTTCACCAGCGGTCGAACAGGTGCTTCTTTCCATGTTGCGCACGGAGTCAACTGCTGAATTCGAATGCAAATGAGTTGCTAAGATGGCGCTCGCTTGGTCAGACTGGAGGCTTGATCGATTAAGATGTGGGCGCTCTGCTCCTCCTGAGCTGAGGCTGTTTTTCAACCGATCGGTGCTTAATCTCGATACGATTGTACTATCATCGACAACTGGTGGGAGTATCGGCTGGCTTGGCTTAGTGCGGCTGACAGCTTCCATAATGGCTGCTGCTACTTCGAATGGCTTCGTGTCCGCATCAATGTGCTTGGTCACATTGTACTCAAAGTCCCACGAGCGAGTAAGGTCGTCAAACGTTTTCGCAGGGGACGGAGCCACAGGCGCTAAACGTGATCGCTTGGACGGCGAGAGGTGCGAGAGCACCTTGGAAACTGGGCTCTTTGCTCGCCGTACTCTCTCCTTGCGCTGCGCTCGGCGTGCAGCTTCCTGTTGCTCCAGTAGTTTCTTGAAACGACTCATCTTACACTCGCGACGCTGCTGCTGTTGGTGGTTTAGGAACTCGATCACGACGTCCAAATCTTTTGATCGCTTCCGCAAAACCGACCCTTTGCCCTCCATAGCGAAGATGAGCATCAGGAACTTGATCACGTTGGTCGTATCGGTGTCTGTGCTCGTATCAGCGTCACTATGGGATTCGCTGCGCTCCATGATCGTTGTCTCTGGATTAGATTCCGAGCCCCACTGCAGCGACGAGGAGCATCGCGCCAGCAATTCGACAAACTCCGGGAAGTCGACTGCATCTTCAGCTCGGTTGGACATTACCGACATGTTGAAGGCGCTCTCCAGTTCTCGGCGATGAAACAGCTGAGGGAACACACGGGCCTGCTTCATCAGCGCGAAGAACGCGCGCCTGCTCATTCGATAGTCGCGTGGATCAATAACTCCGACGGTCGGGTGCTGGAAAGCACCTGCGCCGCGAGCGAAGAACTGGCTCAGCACGCCCGTGTACTTCTTGACTACAGGTATGAATTTGTCCAGTGTGCGCTTCATGTTTGGGGGCATTTCGTGGCGAGTCCAATACTTCCCATCCAATGATTTTATGCGCGTAGGAGACTCGGAGGATTCGCGACAGACAAGTAAGGGCAGGTGCACGTCGATCAGCCACTGCAACGACGGGTATTGCATCTGGTCACCTCGAGACAGGGGCTCGAAAGTCGAATCCTCACGGTTGGAGCATGTAAATGTTCCAGTTTTGATGTACGAAGGGTGGGCAGCAACCGCATGATGAAGGAACAACTTGAGTCGCTCACCGGCTCTGGCCAGGGCCAAGTCGCTTTCAGGCGACGCACCGCTTTCTGGAGCCACAAACGGAGTAGTTGAGGATTTGCGGAAGATGCGCTCGAGCTCGGAAATGTAAAAGTCGTTCCGCAGCAGTGTCAAGTCTCGAATCATCTCAAAGCACACTCTCCACGCCTGCTGGGCACTTGGGCTCCTGTCTGCACCGCAAGCGGACTGTAGTTGCTGGCTGTAGTGAGTTATGATGCTGTCGAACGACCGCTTCGCGCTGCCATGGATGCTTGGACGCGCAATAACTTTGGCTGCTTCTGCTGGGGCCTCGACGGGATTTAAAGTGCCGCTGCGCAAGCCTAAAATGTCGGATAAACTTCGATTCTCAGACACTTCGGTGTCGACAAACGCTCGAGGGCTGGAGCTCCGAGCAGGATGCTCCATCTTGGTGATCGGTTTCTTGCGGTTGGTTTCCTTGGCGATGTTGGTTTGGCATGCTAGGCTCGATGGTAATGAAGATCCCCCCTTCGTTGCACTCGACAAGGCATTACTGGCAGTGGCGATGGCTGGACATGGAAGCTCTCCATACACGTCCAACTTTGCTAGACTCTCCAATGACAAGCTCTGAGCTGTCTCGTCTTCGTCGGTACCTGACACTGTGTTGCTGACAGGTAACGGCGGCGCAATCTTGAATCGAGTGGAAGTTGACCGATCTGGATCCGATACTGCGTGCTTCTTTGGTCGCGTTGGCTTCGCTGTGTGACTAGGCAATTGAGGTCGACGCCGAGCATCGAAGTCTGCGTCAAAAAGAGGCAGTTCCTCAAGCACTAACTCGGATGTGGCGTCAGTGTCGGAGCGAGTACGCGCGGTCTTGGTGTTGTCGCCTGTTGCCTGCGTGTACGCTTCAGCCGTCACACTTGGGCACCGCTTCATGGGATGCGCGATGCGTCGACATTTGTCCGATGCATTTTCGTTACGTTGGACTGATGCAGTGCAGAGGACAGGAGCCTGAGACTGCGAGGACTTCGAAACGGGCACTTGCCGGGGTGGTTTGCCTTGCTGACGAGAAGGCAGTGTCGACATATTCACCATGGAAATGTTTTCATTCCATCGACCCGATCGAACGCGGAGCCAACCCTCTTCAACCCCGTGATGAGCTTTCACGGCAACACCAGCAGCTATATTGCCGTGCTCACTCGTTGAACAGGACAGAATGCTCTTGATTGTCTTGGGTGATCGTGGAAGCGGTCGTTCATCGCGGAGGTTACTCTTTGCTCGGCGTGTCATTGCCGAGTACCTAGTTGGTCCCGTGGGGTCTGTCATTGCTTGACCGCCTTTCCGTGGTTGCCGTGATGAAACGCGAACTGGTTCTGCTTCTTCGGCCACCCGAGTGTGCGGCCTTCGTTCAATTGTCTTTGCCCGGACCACTGGCTGCTCGAACATTGGGTCTTGGTAGTAAGATAGCGCCCCAATAATCTGTTTCGCGTCGTGAAGCACCTTCTCCTGTCTGGTACGGATGCTGACCCGCCACCAACCTTGCACGAGCTTACGTAGCAGTCGCGACTGATATCTTCGTGCGACTCGTACACTTGTCCGGTTCTCGCTGAATCGCCAGCGATCAAACCAACGCTTGCTGTAGCACGCTTGTGCGGTTTGGAGTGTCCTAAGTCTGACACGTAACTCAAGGTAAACCTGGAACCGCAGCCGTGAGAAATGCTTGACACGATTGCGTCTCTCCGAAAGCAGTTGCTTCCACTTCGTCAACACTGAGATCTTCAGTCGCCGACGATGCTTTTTCCGGGCATGCCGCACACGGAAACTCGCAGAGTTAACACCACTCTTTCGAACAGTAGCTTGCCAGGCTCGGAACATGCAGCGATACCGAGCGAAGCAGCGCCATGCCGACCAATACTTGCGTGCCGATCGTCGTTGACATGTCTGATTGAAAACCCGGACAATTGTTGAGCGTCGAGCGTTCTGCCGCCACATTTGCCATATGCGGCGGGCCAAGCAACTTCGCGGATAGTTGCCATATACCTTCTGGAAATACACATGCCTTCGGCGGAAACCAGCCCGTGTTGATGCATATTGGAGCCACGCACGCACGATAGTACGCAGTAAGACTTGCTTCCTTCGACGGGATGTAGCGAAAATGTGCTGGCGAGTGCGAAACTCCGACATCCATGCTCGAAACCAGTGTGATTGCTGCTGCATCAGGTACTGCCGCTCGAGTACCTGTCGACAAACGCGAACATGTCGAAGGTATCCAGTAGTGAGGCCCACCCATGATCGAAACACTCTGTGGCTTGCTCGAAGAAGATATAGCTGCGTTGCTGCTTGTGCGTTGGCGGACTTCTTCAGACCCTGGTCGACAAGAAGCTTCCATTTGCAGAGTACTTGCGCTTGAGTAGAAATGCGTCGCTTCAACTGGAGAGCGCGGACGTCATTGCTGATGACGACGTGTCGGTGCCAAGCGCATAACGCCTTTTGTTGCCACCATTCTCTGAAATGCAAGCGGCTGCGCTTGTTCTGCTTGCTCCGGACGACAAACTGACTCCAGGAATGCCAAGCTTTCCTCCTCGGGTTGAATGTCGAATACTGGTACTTTGGCATGCGCTGCAATCCCTCGACGAGTGCCGCCCTTCGTCGCCTAGCATGAGCCCAAACCATCCAGTTTGCGAAGCTCCGTGCTTTCAGCCGAACTCGCTGACTTTGCCGGACCGCAAGAGTCCTTCGTGCAACCTCACTGTTTCGGCTCACTGTGTCACACCACTGAAACACCCCTCGTCGCAGCTGTCGATCATAGTTGTGGCTAGTGGCTCTTGCCAAGGCACTTTTGCTTGCACGCCGCACGGTGACGAACGTTCTCCAGTAGCGCCACAATCTCCGATACATCTGGGCTTGTCGAAGTGAAGCTGCTGACTGCCACTGATGACGACGATCGCTTCGATCGGCGTGGAATCTCATCCACATCTTTAGCACTTGCTGGAGCAGCAGAGTGCTCATCCGAGACTGCGCTTGCCGTATGCACAGCTGACGTTGATGGAAGCGTAGCCACCCCTCAGTCCACACAATCTTCAGAATGCGCTTCTTGTTAGCTGCTTCGCGACCTCGTATCAAGTACAGACGCTGGCGAGACAGCTCGGACAATCTCTTGAGACTCGATACTGCTCTTGACAAACGCATTGCCTCGACTACCGCCTTAGCAACCTTTGACGTCCGCTCTCGCGCTGTCTCTTGAGCCCAATGTGCAAACAGCAATCGCCGGATTCCCACCGCGCGCTTGGACAACACGCATCGATACAATTTCATGGCTCGATTCACACCGCGCCACGCGCAAAGATGATTTGACAGGGTTTTACGCTCAACTCGCCAACGGAGATCCGACGTGCGCGATTGAAATCGATGCACTTGCCGCCATAGGGTGAAGATCCGCTTCCGCATAATCTCCAAACGTACCCGACGGATGCACCGCCGATCATACCCCGACGAGTAGGCAAACATTCGCCAGACCTTCACTACTCGATGGAGCTTCGCTTTCGCCAAAGAAACTCGATACGCCTCAATTAGACGCTGTCGTTGCAGCTGCGCGTGTCGAAAGCGATCTAGGCGTTTGAAGCAGCGCTTGACCAGTTGGCGAGCTTGTGCCGACGAAAATGCATGCACCATCAGCTCATTCCATGCTCTGCGCATAAGTCTCAAGGCGGATTGCCGGTGCAGCTTGGTGGCTTTGATCCGCAAAGACTTCTCTGTGCCAGAAAAGCTACGCCATCTTCTCCAAACGAGCACTTTACGGTGTCGGCTCGCAAACGACCGTCGACCGAGGCTCAAAAGTCGATGCATAAGGCGTCGCTGGGTCGCCCACGCCCGCCACAGCTTGCATGCGCGCGCCACTTTCCACGACTCGAGCTGCATCACGTGTTCTTGCTCGAACCTTTCCCAGTGAAGAAACGCACACCACCGACCAACTCCGCGCTTGATCCGATAGGTGTCTGCCAGCAACCCCAAACTTGTCGCGTGCCTCCTCTTGACTGTGTGGCGCTTCCACGCTTCAAAGCACGCGAGTACCACGGGATCGAGACATCGTGGGGGGTTTAGCCGACTAATTCGTCTTCTCGGTCGTGGCTGCCGCTGGAGTATCTCACTAGGGCGTGAAGTCGACTGGACGCTTGCGCGGCTTCGCCAGCCAGCGCTGCTGTCATAACCACTTCCTTCCCACCTCGAGCACTCACTGCGCTTCTCTACATCTGTGCGTCGGCTGCAGTCGAGGGACGACCGGTGAAGTTGACTTGATGAGGCGAAAGCGTGCGTCTGCGCCACTGGAACGGGCGCTAGCGCCAGCAGAAACCGCTCGTTCACCGCCTCGCCATGCTCGCCCTCTTCAAGGGCTTCTTCCCCGCTCTGGTCATCGCGGTCCAGGATCCCCAACTCATACAGCGCCTGGAGCTGTGCCGCCACCAGCTCTTCCGTCATTTACTACGGCGGTAGACGGGTGTTCGGGAAACGCGTCCTTTCTTGGCCGCCTTTTCACGAACACTTCAACTGAAGCGACCATCATTCAGGAAGTAAACGTACACATTTTATGAGTTTCACGGTACTATCTGCTTGATTGCCATTGGCGATGACATTGTGGGGTGGAGGGAGAAGCATGACCGACGGCAAGGACGACGTGGACGTCTGGCGAAACTCGCTCGTCCGGTACTTGGGCTACGCGAACGAGGTGGGCGAGTCTTTCCGCCCGATCGCGCCGCGCCTCGTCTTGCCCTCGTACGTCGTCGCGTTCGGCTACGTCGCGTGCGACACGGCCGACAAGGCTGTCAAAGCGCACCGCCGCGCGACGGACGCAAATGTGTCTGGGCGGAAGCGCGCTGCTGCTGTCGCCGACGCGACCATTGACACACTACTGTGGCAGACTTCGGTACGGAATGCGCGAGGCGCTTGCGTCCGTCCGCTTGCGTATCGGATAGTGATTCGAGGATGCTGACGGGTGTTGTGGTGGCTCTCGAAGGCGAGCGTCGTGATCCCGGGCTTCACAATCAATCGGGTGGTACGGAAGACGGGAGTGTTCAAAGGCTTTGCTGAGCCCTGAGGAGCATACTCACCATTATGCTGTGATGCGTCTAGGTGGCGCTGAGCTCGTTTCTGGTCAAGCGAACGGTGAAGAAGTCACCGATCGTCCGCAGGTGGGCACCAACGGCAATCGGCTTGGGAGCCATCCCGTTCATCGTCCACCCGATCGACAATCTAGTTGACGCTGTCATGGACCGCTCAATGCGCAAGTGGTTCGTGGATTTGCAAAGGCGTTTCGAGTGATAGACGAGGGCTCTAACCCTGTGAGCGCACGCCGGAGACAGACCTGGCGTGCCGTGAAGAAAGGGAAGTATACACCAACAGGAAGGGGATTCGCGCATTGCGATCAAGCTCAGCGTTGATTGCAATATCGGTACACACACAGGGTGATGCCTGCACGATCCGGATGAAAACTATCGGTATCTAAAAAAGGAAAGCGTGTCTGGGAGGAGCAATCTGCCGAAGCTGTGGTGGGCCGCCACCATGCTCGAGCCTCAAACGTCCGCATCGGTAATGAGCAGAGGGATGAACTCGGCGTTGTACGGCCGGTAGTACCGGTGGCCGAGCGTGGCGAAGCAGCCACGGCTGAAGCCACTGTGCGAGACGACGACCACGCTCTGCTCCGAGTAGTTGTAGTACACGCGCCGCAGGAAGCGCATGGCGCGCGCGGCGATCTCGTCGTTGGTCTCACGGTGATCCGGCTGCCACCACGTGTCTTCTTCGCTCACGACGTGGTCAAAGTCCAAGTCCGGGTACGCCTCTTGCTTGGGCGTGAGGAACTTGCGCCGGTCGCAGTTGACCACGCCCAGCGTCTCACGCGCGAGCTCGACCACGCTCACTGGCACCTCCTTACGCTTTGTGAACGCGCGCTCGTACGTCTGTAGCGTGCGGTCCAGCGGCGAGACAAACACGCGCTCCAGCTGGAGCCCGGCGCCGATCTCCGCGTCCAGCACCGCCTTCGCTTCCTCTGCTTGCGCCGTACCGCGCTGAGTGAGCGGCGCGTCGACGTACTTGTCCAGGAACTCGAGCTCCTTCTCCCAGCGTTCTTCCCCCACGCGCGCCCGGTCCGCGTTGTGCGTTGCCTCGCCGTGGCGCAAAAGGATCACGAGCTTCAGCTTGGCCCCATGTTGCCGCTCGAACTTGGCCATGTACTCGTACACGTCTTGCCACGTCTTGTCCTCCTTCAGCCCCATGTGCGGCGCCCGAGTACCTGCCACGTGGGTCGGGTGCTTGGACTCGCCCTGCACGAAGAACCCCGGCACGTAGCGCAGCGCCCGCGCGTCCATCGTGCTCGCTCGATACTGCTGCTTCTCAACTTGATCGGTCCCCTCGTATTGTCGTAGCATCTTGCTCTTCAGAAAGCTGACTCTAACACTACAATAGATATTAATAAGGGTGAGACACTAGAAAAATATAGATAATGGTGTGGCCCACACTATCTTTTCATTTCTGAAGTAAAACATGTCTCGGTTTGAGATATGAGCTCCTCCAAAAATAGGAATAAAGCGTAATACGGTAGCTCAAAATGTGATTGATGACCTGTCCAAAAAATGTATAATTCGAGTAACATTCGTGTAACATTTACCTTTCGTACATTGGTTTACACTGGCGATGGCCTTCAACGCCAGGTTTTGACTGGACAAGTTGGTGCTGAGTAACGGGCGCCATCAACGCCAGGAGCCGAAGCTGCGCAATAACAAGACGCTGCGGGCGGGTGGGGGGTAGAATGGTCGAGTGCGCAACGCGCTCGCGTTGCGAGAACCAAGCGTGCCATCACGGACGCAGCTCGGGAGATGCCTGGACTCAGCGGTTGTCAGGTGCGCTGGATTTGCTCGGCGCATTGTCACACTGTTTGACAAACACTCCAGGCCCTATCACGCCGAATCTGGCTTTCTAGGTGCATCTGATTAGAGCTCGTATTATTTAGTTCGGCATGTTTAATCAGTCGATGACACCAGTATGATGCATCTCGAATCTCCAGCACTAGCGAGATTCGTTTGTTGATTCAACGAATGAAAGGCTGATACGAATCTTGGCTCGGTGATGGGATCGACGCGGGTCCTTTGGATCTGGTGCACTTGTCAAGAGGTCCGTGGCGAATCAAACCCTCGCTCCGGCTTTCTTGTTGATGTGCTTGACAACAGCGCTCTAGTCTTACAGCACCAGCTGGCAGTTCAAGTTCATTCTTCAAAACACCTTCGAGTTCCCCAGTCGACGATGAAGATCTCGCTTTCGCTCCTGTTCGCCGCTGCCGCGGTCATGTCACCGGTGGTGCACGCCGCCACCGGCTACGAGTACAAGACGGTCGACGTGGACTACGGCTTCGACGAGGATGAGGAGGCTCCGCGCAGCCTCATCATGATGATCCCGGACGGCACGGGCCCCAACATCTTCTCGCTCGCGCGTACCGTGCTGGACCCGTCCATGCAGACGCGTCTGCACATCGACCCGTACCTCATGGGCACGGTCCAGACGCACTCGGCGACCTCGTACATCACGGACTCGGCGTCGTCGGCGACGGCCTACTCCACGGGCTACAAGACGTACGACGAGGCCATCGGCGTCGACCATGCGAAGCAGCCGCTCGGCACGGTGCTCGAGGCTGCCAAGGCGCGCGGCATGGTCACGGGCATGGTGGTGACCAGCCGCGTGACCCACGCGACGCCTGCGAGTTTCGCGGCCCACGTCATCCAGCGCGACGACGAGGACACGATCGCTGCCCAGTACTCGGCCAACAAGAACCTCGACTTCCTGCTCGGCGGTGGCCTGCGTCACTTCAACGAATCGATGATCTCGGACCTGACGGGCGCCGGCTACTCGGTCGTCTACAACTACCAGGAGCTGCTGGACTACCAGACGGCCAACGCCGACTCGGGCAACCTGCGCGTCTTCGGCCTCTTCCACAAGAGCCACATGACGTACGAGGTCGACCGCGCGCGCGAGGAAGCCGCGGACCCGAGCAACACGCACCGCGAGCCGAGTCTTCCGGAGATGGTCGACATTGTCCTGAGCCTGCTCAAGAAGAACCCGGTGGCGCAGAAGAACGGCTACTTCGTCATGATTGAGGGCTCGCGCGTGGACCACGCCGGCCACGCCAACGACCCGGGCACCATGGCCAAGGAGGCCATCAAGTTCGACGAGTCGGTCGCGGTCGTGCTGGACTTCCTCGAGTCGCAGCCCAACACTGGCATGCTCTCGGCTGCCGACCACGGCACGGGCGGTCTCTCGCTCGGTCGCGAGAAGGACTACGTGTGGTACCCGGAGCAGCTGCAGCTGCAGAACATGTCGACGGAGATCATGGTCGACGAGATGGAGGCGCTGTTCGAGTCGAACGACTGTGGCGTGAATGCCAACGAGACGTGCAAGGCCGCCTTGTACGCGTCCGCCAAGGAGCTGCTCGCCACGTACACGAACGTGACGCAGCTGTCGGACGAGGCTGGCGCGACGCTGGTGTCGCTCATCGCAGATGCGGTGGACGGGTCGCGCAGCCTGTCCAAGGTCATGGTGGAGCTCGGCGAGATCATCAGCGTGCCGGCGGCTATCGGCTGGACCACGATCGGCCACGTTGGCACGGACGTGAACCTCTACTGCAAGGGCCCGTCGCTCTTCACGGGCATGTGCAACGGCGTGCACGAGAACACGTACCTGAACAAGATCATGACCAACTTCCTCGGCCTCGAGCACCAGCAGGACCTCGAGACGCTCAAGTGGCGCAACTTCTCCGTGCTCGAGACGCCCACGGAGTTCTAAGGCCGACCGACATGACCCGAGTCGGAGGATCCGACCGGCAGAGTGAACATGTGTGCGTCCGATGTCCATCACCACCCACTGCTCGACGACGGGCGCTGCTCTCAACGACCTGGCTTCAAGGGTAGATAGTAGTTGAAGCGGCTGCGAGGAGCAGCGAGCGTCGTATTTCCCAACAATCAACGTGGATGAATCGCGTCGTCTCGTTCAGTGGTTTGTTTGCAGGGACACTGTATATCTCTGTAGCCAAAGCACAGGTCAGGTCACGAGCAGACTCAAAGCGACGTGGTGGCGGTGGTCAATGTATCTATTCTTTAGAATGCCTGAGGTACTCAAAGCGACGTGATCCCTGGCCGGATTCGAATGAAGACGTGATCCCCTTGCCAGATTCGAACGTACAGTGCGGTGGTTGTACTGTATTCTAGTTCATCACACAAACACGTTAGCGTACTTAACGAAACTACCCTTTCGTCTCAAATCGCACTTTTTGATCCTGTTTCTCACCCACGCTAAGTTCGTTTTCGCACGCTGGTAAGTTCCTCAGTACTCAGTACAGTCGCGAGGAGAATGGGGACCGCCGAGTGCGCGCTCTGCCGGTCGCGGCGGCGCGACTTCTGCTGCGCGCAGTGCACATCCGACATGCTACAGCAGCGGCGCACGATGCTGGCGGCTCTGCGCGCAGATTTGGCCGTGCTGCGCAAAAAGTCCGCCTTCGCGCTCAACGTGCGTCCGCCCCTGGCCCAACAACAGGAGGTCGACGAGTGTTGTTTTCTCCCCTGCAGCCACACTAACCGGCGCCTCTGGGTTCGTGCACTGATGTAGGCGAAGAGCCCGCTGCTGGAGGCGGAGAGAAGACTCGATGAGCGCATGGAGCGCGTCGAAGCCCTCGCGGAGAAGGTCATGAAGACGCGGGAGAAGCTGTGCTCTGGTGCGTGGCTTCTGGCCTGGAGCATGAAGCCAGCGCGCTCACGCCGCTTTTCCTGGGTGGTGCTGTCCCGTAGAGCGCATCACGCTAGTGGAGCGGTCGTCGGCTCTGGAGGAGCGGTCCCAGGCGCTGGTGGACAGCCAGCAGAAGCTGGACAGCGAGCGCGAGAGGTCGCAGAACTGGCACCGGCCGCTGCTCGAGGCGCTGGACTTCCAAGTGCAGTGGGCGCACGAGGTGCGCGCTTGAGCCTGTGCAGCTCTGATGCCAGTCGCCATGTATAGTCGTTGTAACCGAGTTTGTGCCGTGGATGCGACGCCAGAACGCGGCCAAGGCTCGCGGAGAGAAGATCCGCGAGCTGTTCGCGTTCTTTTCGCTGACTCCCGAGCAGAACCTAGACGAACAAGCAGAGACTATTGACGCTGATGACGCCGAAGAGAGCTCCTCAACTCCTTCAGGCGCTAGCAAAGTCGAGAGGACTGCGCATCGACCAGCAGCAAAGCGTCCGGCGCCATTCTTTCGCACCATCACGGGCATCCCGTTGCCCATTTCGGGCCGGTTCGCCAACATGCCGCCAGAGGTGGCGGCGGCGGCCATGGGCAAGATCATCCACCTGCTCCAGTGCCTCGCCAAGTACCTCAAGGCCACGTATCCGCACCCGATGGTGTTCAACGGCTCGTTCTCGACGATCGGCAACACAAGCGAAGGCGCGGGGTGTCACACGCTCTACCCTGACGGCAGCCCGGGGTTCGCACGCGCGGTCAAGATGCTGCACGAGAACGTTTCTTTCCTCTGCTCCACGCAGGGAGTTGCTCCCGGCGCTCTACACCCCACCGACATCCTGGGGAACCTTCTCGAAATGTACCGGTCTCAACGGCTTGGGACGCTCTGCGACGACGCCGCTGTGGTATCAACTGCCACTCGGTACGTGATTGCCTACGCTTTGCGAGTAGATCGGTGCGATGCTCACTTTACAGCTGCCTTTGTTCTGCTCACTAGGACATCGAGGTCGTCCGCGGCAACTGCGCTTGTCGAAGACACACAAGCGCTCAGCGACAGCATCCAGATCCTGCAGCACTACTCGTAAACAACTGGAGTACGTTCATAGCAACACCGCAACCCAACTCCACCTTGTGAGGGGGCTTCATGGCCAGCTAAACATTGCTCAAAGGGTGCAGTCGAAGCATTCAACTTGACTATCAAGAGCGGGGATGGGTGATCTATTACAGCAGCGTGTCCAGAGTGCGGCATCATGTCGGTCGGTCGTTGCGGTCGTGACAGCTTTGGCTCACTCACATGCACAGCGAGAGGGCTCGCTCGCTCCTTAGAAGGGCGTGATCGGCGCCGTGGCGCCCTGGTCGTCTTGGCTCAGCTCGAGGCACTGGTGCTTGAGCGACGACAGCTTCTCTCGGATCAGGTCCAGCGCGCAGATGACCACTTCCTCGGGGCGCAACTGGCCGGTCGTCTGCCACGAAGCAAAGAACGATGATGTAACACAGCCGTACGTCAGTCGCTCTCCAGTTGTGCAACGTAGTATGGCGCGAGCGCAACCCACCTCGACCGAGAAGATGAACTTGTCCTCCACCATCCGCACCGACAAGGCCGCGTCGTCCTCCGGGTTGTCCTTGAATGCGTTGGCGACCTTGACGCACTCGTCGCAGTACATGCAGCGCATCGCGTCGCCGACTGCGAACTGTCGTGTCCAGTATCGTCAGTCATGTAACCGCTCTCCCACCACAGCCACTAGAGAGCATGCGTACCAGCTCATAGTTCTCGTCCGTCTCAAAGACTTCGGTGGGGCAGCTCTTGTACAGCTCGGCCTTTTGCTCGGGTGTGAACGTGTTGAGCACCGCCTGGTTGAGCGTGATGATGGGCTCGTACATGAAGGTCGCGACGGCCACGGGCGACCACTTGGCGTGCTCCTTGCCGATGCCCTGGCGACCAAACATGGCGGTTATTACACCACTCAACGCGGCTATATACAGAGAGCAAGTGTCGCCGCGAAGCAGTCGAGAGGAGAGAGAGACGCACGAGTTTGGCGATGGCCGAGAGCCTGATGCGCTGGCCGGGGCCGAGCTTGGCGATGATGACGCCCGTGTCCTGTGTGTTGTTGAGCTCCTCCTCGGACGAGAAGTTGACGGGGCGGATGTACGGGTCGGAGGACTTGAGCGCCTCGGACGTGACCGTGAGCACGCCCTGGTCGGCCACCACGTCGAGCGAGAACTCGACCGAGCAGTTGGGGCAGTTCTCGTCGCAGTCGCAGTCCTGCGCGTACACGAACCGCTGGCGGAAGTTCTCGAGCCCGCCGTCAAAGTTGAGCGGGATCATACCCAGCCGGTGCGCCAGGAACTCGTCCGTCATGACGGACGTGTTGACCTCGATGCTCACCAGGTCGATGGCGAGCGTCGGCACCTCGGCGATCATGACGCGCCGGATCGCGTTGGCCACGCTCGCGTCCGTCTCCGTCAGCTCGAAGCGGATGAAGTCGTCGCGCAGCTCCTGCACGTCGATCTTGGGGAATCGCGGGTTCGGCATCGCGGCGAGAGGAGCACACAGCGAGCGGCAAGAGCCTTCCTTCCACCCTTTCACGTGCTTTCGCCCGCGCCAAAGAGTGAGAGTGGCGATCGGTCGGTCATTGTTTGGTTTCCACTGAACAATTGTATGGATTTTGACTACCTTTAACTGCAAACACAAGCCCAAATATAACAACATATCTTGAAATGATATCGTATGAGCGCTCTAATCTGTGCTTCACGGTACGTGCACCATCATTTCCGGTGAGGGGTTTCTTACATTGTTTAAGTCACGATGTCGCCTATCCGCCGGAGAGCAACCCAGTATCTAGAATCTATATACAATTCCCCTGAAATTATTATGAATACGAAGACTCATATGTTAATACTTGGAGTTTCCAACACATGACAAAACGTGCTTGTATGTGTTATTTTTTAAGTTAACATTTTTTAAAATATATACAGTACAAGATGCAGAAATTAGTATACCAGTGCGAGGTTTTGAGGTTTTAGGCAATCGTCTAAAAAAATGAGCGTTTGTCATTTCAATCGCTGATATGATCATCTTTTGGCATCCTCAATTAACAAAGAGGGGAGGCGACCTCTTTGTTCTGCCAAAGGTGATCGGCATTTATCTGTTAAGTACAAAAATCAATTCGTTAAAAACCATTTTCAAACACTACATATTACTATGGAACACCCAGCTTAACAGTTATCGTGCACGAACACCACGTCGCGGATCAAGTCGGGCTCCGAGCGCGGCGGCACCGCCAGCATGGGCGACGGGTTGGCTGCGGCGCCGCCGCTCGCGCCGCCCGCCGCCCCCGTCCCGCTCGCTCCTCCGCCGGCGCGTATGCCTCCGCCGGCACTGCCGCTGCTGCTGCCGTAGCGAGCGTCAGGGCGGCCGGTGGGCGGCAGGACCCGCAGTGCGTCCGTGGTCGGCCGCACCGACCCGATGGCGCTGAGCCACTTGCGCGCGAGCGGCCCGAGCAGCGGGTAGCGCGCGCCGTTCTCCTTCCACCAGCGCATGGGGTCGCGCACGTCCGGCGCGCTGGCGACCGACACGTCCTCGTAGTAGACGTTCACCTCGTCCGTCACGCGCTTGCGCAGCGCCGCGTCCCGCTCGTCCTCCACGACCCGCGCCGTCGGCAGCGGAGGGACCAGCGACACGTCCATGGCCGACGAGCGCGTGGCGAGTGCGGCGGCGGCTGTCGCAGCAGCGGCCACGGCCGACGGCGCGCTCGAGTCGGTGGGTTCAGGGTGGAGCAGGCCGTCGCCAAGCGCGGCAGCCGAGCCGTTCCTGCCTCCGTACTGGCGACTCCGACTGGACGTGGAGGCGCGGCCGCTCCCGAGGTGGCGGTGGTCGATGTGCGGAGCCTGCGGCGGCTGGGGAGCGGCCTCTTCCGGCGCGTCGTCGAACAATAGCTCGCGCAGGAAGCTGCTTGTGTCGTGGTCTTCTCTGGCCGCCGCCTCGTCGAAGAACGCGGCGCTGTCAAACACGCCGTCGCCCCCCGCGTTCCCGGGGTACCCACCACCGTCCAGCCCGCTCCCGAGGCCGCTGCTGCCCAACGCTGACCCGTTCGTGGCAGCGCTGCTCCCGCCATTGCTGGAGCCGCCGCCCCGGTTCGCCATGGACTGCAAAAAGTGCGAGATGAGGAAGCAGCGCTCGCCCAGCCGCGTCTTGGACGCGAGCCGGTCGTCGTCGCTCAGGAAACGCATGCGCACGAACCGCGGGTCGAGCTGCGACAGCCACATGAGGCCGTTGCACGGGCGCGCAAAGTGCACGACGAACTGCATGTGCAGGTACGCGCGCACGGTCTCGAGGCTCGCGAGGGTGGTCGCGGCCATGGCGTCCTCGTCCTTGTCGCCGCCGTCGCTGCTTGCCACATCGGCATCGGGCGAGTCGTTGCGGCCACTGCTGGCTTCGGCGCCTGCGTTCGCGCCCACGACCGACAGGTTGTAGGCGGCAAACACGCGCTCAAAGTCGCTCTTCTTCTCGAGGTCGCGCTTGAGGAACTGCAGCAGCGGCAGCGACAGCGCGAGCGTCGCGTACTTGTCCTTGCCGATGGCGCTAGCAACGCTCTCGAACGGCTGCAGCAGCTGCAGCAGGCACTCGAGCGCACACCACTGCGCCCTCGTCGGCGCGCGCCGCGGGAAGCTGCCACAGCTCTGGAACTCGAGCGAACCCTCGTGCGTCTCAAGGTACGCGTAGAACTCTTGGATCGGCCGCTTCTGGCGCAGCAGCCGCTTGAGCATGTCGAGCGTGCTGACCCAGTGGCCCTTGACGTCTGTCACCAGTCGGTGCGCGTGGTGGTGCGGGCTGCTCGTCCCCGCGGTGAGCTTGTTCAGCCGGGCGACCGCGCGCGGGTGGCTCGTGAAGAACTGCGCGAGCTCCCGGAAGAAGCCGACCTGCGTACGCACGAACGCCGCGCCGCGCTGGCACTCGAGCGGCAGGCAGTCGATCGTCTGGTTCACCATGTTGTCGTGGAAGAAGTTGCGCATGTTGTCGGCCGCCAGCGCGCGCCGCGGGTGCAGCAGCGGCGCCAGGATCAGCTGGAACGTGTGCGCGACGCCCTCGGTCTGGTGCGTGTGCACCAAGCCGATCTCGTAGTTTCTATTGACGCCTCTGGGGTTGCCGCTGCTGTCCGCGCCATGGCTCGGGAGGCCGCTGGTCGGGTACGGCTGCCACATCATGGAGCACAGGTACCGCGAGTCGAGGTTCCAGCGAGACAGGAGCGCGTCCAGCAGCTCGCGCTTGGCGTCCGCGGACAGCGGCCCGTTGTACTCGCGCACGTCCAGCGTGAAGTGCCGCCGCTCGAACTTGTCCGTGTTGTAGTGGATGCTGATGGTCAAGAACGCCTCGTTGTCCGCGGTGGTCCACACCTCGGTCGCCATGGCGAAGAACATCATCTCGCTCGAGAACTGCCGCAGCATGTCGAGCCGGGTCTTGGCCGTCAGCGACTCGACCGACGCGCGCACGACGTTCTGGCTGGGCAGCGCGACCCGCTTGCGCAGAGTCAGCGCGTAGCTGATAATGTCCTGCAGCTCCCTGTCTTCCGTGATACCGAGCGGGTGGTAGTGCTTGCACACCCACCGCGCGATCAGCGCGTTCAGCATCTCCGTCTCGTACTGGTCGAGCTCCTCCTCCTCCCCTTCCTCCTCCTCTTCGTCGTCCTCTTCGTCTTCGAGAAAGAACTCCGAGTCGTCGTGGATGGCGTCGCTCGCGGACTCCATCGAGGCGGTCCGTCGAGGCTTCTTCTTGCTCTTGGGCGGATGCAGGCCGTCCGACAGCTCGTCGTCGCTTATCACGTCCCCCCGTACCGCCGACTCACCAAGATACCCAGCGTGCGTCTTCCCGTTAACGCGGGCGCCTTGCGAGCCCGCGCCGGAGCTCTTCCTGCCGGCTGAAGCCGCGCTGCTGCTGCTGCCACTGCATGGCGCACCCCCTCCAGCTGCTGCTCGGAGCTGGAGCTTTCGCTTGCCCGCACTACTCCCGGCCCGACCGCCCGTAGCGCTGACGGCCGCCTTGCTACCGATACCGCTGCTATTGCTGCCGCTATTGCTACTGGTGCCGGCCAGCCGGCGGTGCAGCGTTCGCAGCTTCTTCTTCTTGTCGGCCACCCGCTGCGCATAGCTCGCCAGTTCGAGCGGGTGGTACTTGGCCATGTGCCGACTGACGTTGTTGCTGCTGCCCGTGTTGTAGTGCATGAGCAGCTTGCACTTGAGGCAGAAGGCCTCGCGCGCGTCCTGGTTCGTGTACGTCTTGCCGGCCGCGACCTCGGGCGGGTCCGGGACCACGAGGCGGATGAACTGCCACAGCTCGGGCCGCCGCATCTTGCTCGTCCGGTACAGCTGCGGCGGCGGCGGCGAGGACGCCGTGACGGACGGCAGCGAGCCCGTCGTGGACAGCAAGGACGACGAGGACGAGGAGGCGGCCGCCGCGCTGTTCCCGGCCGATGTGGTCAGCATCCCGCGCGGAGGAGGCATCGCCAGAGAGTTCCGCTGGTCGCGAAGCCCCGCGTAGTACGGCCCGAGACCGACGGGGGCCGTCGCGGACGCGCTGACCGCCTGCGACAGCGCCTGCGCGCGCTCTAGCATGGCGGCGCTCGTGTCCAGGAGCGCGCCGGCGTCGAGCGGTACGTACGCGGGCGCGGCGGCGCCCAGCACGCCCATGCCACCTGCGCTGGCGCTGGAGGAGCTAGCGACGCTGATGCCGCTGCCACCCGTGCCCGTGCTCATGGCGAACTGTTGCTGCTGCTGCTGCAGGTCGAATTGCTGCTGGAACTGGAACTGCATCTGTTCCTGCGGGGACGCCGCGAACGTCGGGAAGGAAGACAGCGGGTCGTCTGCGCCGCCCAGGGAGGAGCCCAGCGGCGCGAGGGAAGACGCGCGCGGTGGCGAGCGGGAGGACCCCAGGCGCCCGGGCTTGCGCGGGGGCTCGGCCGCCATCAGCGTCAACGCAGTCTGGTCGCTGATGTGTAGTTTATACTTTGAAAAATATTGCAACTTATACTTTGAAAAATATTTTCTTTTTTCTAATAATTAAGAGCTAAACAGAAAATGTCTACGATATTTATTTTCGTAGACATTATGAAAGGGATACGATTATGTACGTAATATTTCGATAATAAGAGCATTTTTCCGGAAGTGGTGCTCTATTTCGCGAGGCTACATTATACCGGTATGCAAAAAATCAAAGTTACGTTTATTCACGGATTCACGGATGCGATCCATAAAAAACCACTGGTCCGAAGCTTCAACACTATACAACACCTAGAACCCTGGTGACTTGACCCGTTTGGTAGGATATTGTGGAACACGAAGTTGGAGTACGACGGAGCAGTTGCCGCCACCGTCCACCTCCCTAGTGCCCCCCCGAACGCCGCACTCACCTGCGCGAGGGCGAACATCGCCAGCAAGCGCGTGGATCTTCGAGAACTCAGGGCGGAGTTGGAGCTCTGCAACGCACGAGATCCTAGTACTAGCCGAGTTAACGCAAGCCTCCGACAAACATCTTTGGTGTGTTGAGTGTTCATGCTCGTACGCAGGGAGGGCCGTCGCAAGCCTTCTTGTTCCACGTTGGCCCTTGAAACTCTAATCACAAGTGAATGCCTCTTACACTAGCTCCACGCCACATTGTGGCGGCCGGCGCGGCGGGTTTCAGGCACGCGTTCGAGGGCCGATATCCTGTTGATGGGCGGGTGCGTGCTCGTTATGGGCGTGGATGCACTGCAGGGCGTTGCGGATCTCGACAGTTGACGTTCGTACACGTGTTTGCGAACGCGACCACGTTATTCGGCGTGTGCATCCACGTGCTGGCCAACAACGCGGGCATCGACAGTCCAGCGGTCGTCTACAACGACATCCTGCCGCCGAGCTGGGAAAATGCTGTGAACATTGATATAATACCCATCGTGCGCGGCACGCAGTACGCGCTTGAACATACTGAGAAGGCACTGCGCGGCCGCGAGTGCGTAGTGGTCATCCCCCACCCCACGAGCCTCGCGGGGCGCAGGTAAATCGACGCCTTTCTCGCCCGAGTACGCGGCCGGCAAGTCGGGCGTCGTTGGCTTTGCATGCTCGCTGCTTAAGCTCAAGTAGCGCTTGGGATGGATGCCCATGCGACCAAGGCTTGTGCAAGTCAGCAGCTGGAGAGGGCTGATCCTAGTGTCGTGTACGTCAAAGTATGGTCCTAGGCTGAATGAAGGCCAACAAGTCGTTCCAGAGCTTAATGGAAGCGCACCTCGCTGTGCATACCGGTAATGAAGTAACATGCTGGGATTGGATTGCGAATGGTGACCTGGTGACGGAGGAGCCACCAGCGTCGCCCAGGCGCGGCTCAATCACAGACGCCATGCGTGCCATGGATGCATTCCATCCGTCTGCCACTCCTCTGAGCGTGGCAGCGCTCAAAGCTGCCCAAGAGGGCGGCCAGTGCCCCACGCATATCCACCGCCCACCCCTCCCTGCTGTGGCGCCGCGGCGGGTCCGCGGGCGCCAATGATGGGCGTCGCGCCGTAGGTTTGCGGCGACGGGAACAGCCGCGCGCTGGTAGTTCATATCAGGTATGTCAGTCAGTTATGGCACGAGACACAACCTACATGCAGTAGAGACTGATCAACGTGGAGTCGTCGTACAAGATGGTAGGCGTCTGGAGAACGTTCCAGCCCTTGGTGGCCGGCAAGACCTCGAGCAAGAAGTAGTACAGGTGACCCGCGATCACGCCCAGGAAGTCCATCATCGGGCTGCCGCCGATGAGCACCGTGAAGGCGATCAGCGCCCACGGGAGGTAGAGGCCCTCGAAGCTGAAGCCTGCAGAGGCGATGGGTGGCATACGTTTCAATTAGGACAAGTGCTATTCAGCCCAACCCCGAGCGTTCGTAGAGCGGTCGTACCCCAAATGGCGACGGGCTGCGTGGGGTTGCGGCGGCTCCACACGTACAGGATCATGAAGATCAGCGACGTGCCCAGGAACGGGATCTCCATGAAGAAGCCGATCACCTGCAGCACATAGTGGGTGAGATCGACAAAGAGGAGGCCGGGGGTGGTCGTTCGACAGAGCGGAAAACCAAAGAGGGATACGAACGCACCCAGAGCACCGCCGCGCCAAAGAAGAGCATGAAGGCGTAGTCGGCGGTGGGTCCGCCGCCGCTTGGGAACGGATCCTCCTCGAGGCGCGACGAGTAGTTGGTCCTGTGTCGGCGTCGTCATCGGCGTCGGTTGTGTTAGATGAGCAGAGCGAACAGTGATCGACCGCGCCACAAGACCGGTGTGCGCGAGACGTACAGGATCATGAGCTGCATGAGGAAGGGGAAGCTGAACTTGCCCAGGAACATGAAGCACGTGGTCAAGCGCCAGAGCTGGAAGCGCGACCAGACGAGCTCCAGGTCGAGGTAGAGCGACAGCGGATTGAGCAGCCCCAAGGTGCTAAGCAGCGTGAACAGGAAGCACACGGACAGGTAGAAGCGCGTGATCTGCGGCAGGCCGTAGTACCAGCCCTCGATGCTCTGCGCCATGGCTCCAACCGGTCGTTTGCTGCTGGCTTCTCCTCTTTCCGCGTCGATAGATAGCTCTCGACTCTTTTGGCTCGGCTTGGCTTCGTCCTCGTCGTCGTCGAGAGTACCGTACTGCCTTTCTATTTTGATCAGTTTTGCAACTATTTCTAACAAATAACGGTTTATGTTGGCTACAGTATAGGGACAATTAACTGACGTGAAAAATGCAATTTAGAATCAAATCAATGGTTCGACTGGCGAAATGCATCACAGTCCAGTTCATCCCATCATCGACTCACTCACGGCAGCGTCGAGTTGAACACCTCGACCGTCTTCTTGAGCGCCTCGGCCAGCGGCGCGACCACAAAGTCGGGCGTGTCGCGGCAGCCGACCTCAAGACGCGACGCGGCCGTGGGAACGAAGAAGCGCGTGCCGCGCGAGTGGCGCATGCCCTTGCCGGCAGCGTGCGCGAGCGACGACTGCCACATCTCGAACTCCTGTGGCGATGGCGCCAAGAGCACCACCTCCGTCTGTACGCGCTCCAACACCTGGCCGCCGTCGAGCTGGAGTGTCACCAGTGGCTGGCGTCGCGCTGCGTTTGTGATGCGGATGCTCAGCGCGCTTGGGTTCGCGTCCGTCTCGAGGCGCACGTTGCCGAGCGGGATGATGCCTCGCAGGTTCTTGCGGCTCGAAAAGTAGTACAGGCAGTTGCGGCTGAGCACGAACCAGCGCTTGACCGTCGTGAAGCCGCCCTTCTTGAGCATGAACCCGTTCAGACTCGTGTCGGACGGCCACAACTCCTGCTCCTCGGCGGTCGCCGAGCCAAAGCTGTGCCACATGACGTCCAGGAACACGCTCATGTCGCGCTCGTGCGCGTCCAGCGCCTTGAGCGACGGCCGCAGCCGCGGACCCGTCGGCAAGCTGTCCACGCCCACGCTCAGCTGCAGCGAGATCTTCGCGCCTCGCGCCCAATCCACGCGGTAAATGTATCGCAGCGGCGTCATCCACTCGACCACGGGGTTCGCGAACGAGCCCACGTTGATATACATCACGCGCTCCTCCGTCACAATGAGCCAGTGCGAGAGCTGAACCTTGAGCTTCGACGGGTCTCCTCCAGCGTCCACGCTCTCCAGCGCTTGTCGCGGCGTCGAGGGCATTATGCGCGTTTCGTTCTCGTCGCCACTCTCTTTCTCCACCTGGACAAGTTCGTCTGCGCTCTCAAAGGTGATGCGGATGGGCCGCGTCGTGCCCCGCAAGAGCGCCAGCGTTTCGTGGAACCCGATGCCACGCACATCCACGCCGCCAATGCCGACTAGGCAGTCGCCTTCCTGCAGGATCTCTTGTCCAGGCAGCAGTGTGGTCTTGATGGAGACGTGAAGTCGCGCGTTGTCGTCCACGCCCTTGATCGACACGTTCTCGCAGTAAAAGTCCGTCTCGAGGTCGAGGCCAAGCTTCTTCTCGTAAAAGACAACGTCGTAGATGAGCTTGCGGCGGCCGATGTCTTCCAAGTCGGCGCGCTTCTCGTCATTCTCCTGCAGGCTGCGGCGCAGCGAGTCGGTACGGTCGCGACACGAATCCGTCTTGCGGCGGCGGTCGCGCGCTTCCATCGTCAGCTCCGAGGCCGCCACCGACTGGATGATCTCGTTGTAGAACACAATCTTCTCGCCCGATAAGCGCGCGCCGCCCGTCTTCCTGAGCAGGTCGTACGCGATCGCGTCCGCTTCTTTGTAGCACTTGAGCTCGTTGTAGCGGCCGAACACGCGGGGGCGGCGCACCCGACGCATGTACTGGCCGTGGTTGAGCGATCGGTTGCGCACGCCTTGACTTGCGCGCGAGGCGAAGTCGAAGATGCCAGCAACAGGCTTGACGGGCAACCCGATAATGCCGGTGATCGTTCCCTTGACAAAGCCCACAGCACCGCTTTCTTGGGCCCCACGCACGGGACCGAGCACGAGGCCAGTCACTCCTTCATAGACGCCGAGACTGAGCTCCTTGGAGCCTTGCACGAGGCCCTCGCGGATACCGCGCACATGACGCCGTCGAGCTCGTGCGCGCATCTGCTGGTAGTGGTCGTCCATGGACATCGTCGCGAGCCCTTGGCCGAACGTACCCGAAATTTTACTCGCCGCGTCGAACGTTCCATCCAGCGTATTCGACACGAGACTCGCCGTGCCCTTGGCGAGGCCCTTGCGGAAGCCCTTCCCACCAACCTTCAACCCTTCGAGCGGCTCATAGACGAAGTCGCGCACACCCGTGCCGATATGATCCAGCAAGCCGACTGGGTTGCCCAGGAAGTCGAACGACCCCAGCACCTTGTGCAGCTGCTTCCACAACTGGCGTGTGTAGTACTTGGTCACGCGACGCGACAGGTCCCCACTCGTACCGAACGCGTGCTCGATCATCAGCGCGTTGAGTCGTACCGGCGCGTTATCCAGGTCAGGAACGTGCATCGCTAGGCTCGGAATCGCCCAGGTGGTTGCTGCAGCCGCAGCATCGTCCGATCCGCTGATTGTCGCTAAGTTGCTCCCCACAGAAGCCGGCATGGATGCCGTGCGACGAAACGCTTCATCCCCAAAGCTTGCGCCCCTCTGACTTTGCATCCGGCTCTGATGACTCAAGCTTCCCGCACTTGGCTTGAAGGTAGTCGCTTGCCGCAGCAGCGTCGACCGCGCCTGAAGCACATCGCTGCGGTATGTGATGTCGAACTCGACCGGATGCACATGTAGCAGCGCGAAGTAGACCTTGCGTACGTCGTTGTTGGAGGTGGCTGTGTATGCGTACAGGCTGTTCAGCGGGTCCAGTTCGTCGCCGAGTGTGTTCTCTTTGAACTCCGTCAGTGTCTCCGTCATCGTCTCGATCGGAATGCTCTTCATCTGGATCTCGCCCCCGCGTTTCTGCGATTTGTGTTGGCTGTACGATTGACTCATCTGTTTCGAGCAACAATGGACAATAAGTCAGTCACAAAGCACAGTGCAAGCGAGGCGCTCACCTTCAGAATGCGCGCCAACGTACCGCGTTCAGAAACGAGCGAGCCGACAGCACAAGCTCCTCATCGAGTTGCGTGATGACAGGGTACAGCCAAAACGAGCAGTGCTCGAAGTAGTCCGTCGTGCCCTGCTCGTTCGACCATGTGCAGCAAAAGTGCATGGCGGCCACATTCGCCTGCCGGAACTTGCAGTCCGCGCACACGAACAGGTTCTGGCTGACTACCGGTCCAGTTGCCCCACTCTCGAGCTCCGACACGCTGTTCTCGCCATCTCCAACCACATCTCCAACCATTGCCGCAAGATCTTCGTCCATGTCGCTTCGGGAACGCTTGCGCGGAGCTGACATGTTCTCTGCTCCGTTTGTTTGGATGCGTGGGCACAGCAGTTTGCTAAACGTTGCATCAGACGTCTGGTTGTCGATTTGAACGTCGTCGAGCGTCACATTAAGGCGCATCTTGGAGTTGACCCGCGAGTAGTGACCGCTGATGCCGCCAAAGTACAGATACAGTAGCTCCATGGGAAGCTCGTTGACGCACGAGATGCCGAATCCATCCATCCGTAAGTGCACCGCTAGCCCTGTGCTTGACGAGTCGAAGGCGTTTGTGGACGCTTCGCTTGCTGTGGGGGAGCTCGACGATACCGAACTTGAACTCGCAAGCTCCAGCTTGCTCTCCTTCTCATCGAAGTCTTCTTCGCCGCCTTCAAAGAGCTCCAGCACCTTGGTTGGACCGTCAGCGCGAACTCGCACGTGTACGTATGTTTTGGCGTTCTGCACAATGAATGGTGCCTGTCCGCCACCGAAATCTTTCAAGAGCGCCCGCGAGGACTTTGGCCGCGCGTTTCCGACAGTCAGGCCGCTCTCACTGTCGCCATCTTCCACGTCTTCCGAGCCTCCTGCTGCAGTGAAGCTGCGCGCTGCCATCCGCAGCCGTTTCACCCAGATCTTGGCCGCCTTCGCGTTCTTCGCCTTCAGATCGTAGCACTTTGTTGATGTCACAATCGAGAACTGCGTCGAGCCTACCACCTTCGCAGTGGGCTTGCGTCCAGACGTTGATAGCTCGCTCATGGACAAGACTTCACTCGACCGGATCGTTTCATCTTCAGACTCGATCGAATCCGTGTCGTCGCCCATGTTGAAAGAGTCGACGCCGTACCAAACCATCTTGGAGCACTGGAAGCTGAGCGACGGAGTGTGCACCGGATTCACCTCGCCATTCAGCGCACTGACAGGAAGAGGCTTCAGAACCCCGAGTGCGATCATTTCTTGAGCGGTTGAGAATGCCTGAGCTTTTGTCAAGCCTCCAGGTGCCTCTGCCACCAGGAAGTCCACCAGATCGTGTCCATTCACGTAGAATCCCTTGCGGTGCACGGTTGATTGCGACTGCGCGCTGTCGACGTTTTCAAAAATCTTGGAGACGAACTGCTCAGATGCGGCGCACAAAACGCTCGATGTTGTCATCGAAACCGCCAACCGAAGCACTTCGCGTGTCCGCTCATCCTCATCGTCGTCATCATCGTCATCGTCGCCTATGTCGCCGTTGCTGCGTTGCCGCGACGCGCCTCCAAAGAGCGACGACACCAGTCCATTCAGGGAAATGAAGCCGGTCTTCGCTGGAGCCTCGACTGCCTTCTCAAAGATTGCGACACTGCCCGCGCCAGGAATATCCGACCCCGAGCGTAGGTCGATCACACCAAGCAGTTCCTGATCCGTGTCACTGGCGAAGTAGTACAGCATGTGCTCGTACAGCCGGAAGTACTTCTTGTTCCACTTGAGCAGGCTGTCCTTCTTGAGCAAAAAACCCTTTTGCTCTGGCCGAAGGAAAAGCTGCGACGGAAGTGACCTGTGCAGCTGGATGCGCTTGTGCGTTGCCATTTCATCCAGGTTGTACTCGCGAATTTCCACCGCGTCCTTTTCCGAGTCGCCACTTGTCGAGGTTGAGGATGTCACGCGCATGAACCGCACTTGCAGAGCCCGCGACACCGACGACGAGCTTCCAGCTAAGGCAAGATCCTGGTTGGTTGACGAAGCCACCTTCTCCGCACCGCTCAACCGATCCCACGAGTACGGGCACGACGATCGCGGCAGCAACTCGTCGAAATCCTTCTCGCCACCCCAGTTCGTCTGCTTGTACTGGATCCGGAACGACGTCATGTTGTCGATGCGGTATGGCGGAAAGCGGCGTGACTCCTCTCGAAACACCAGCGCGATCGATCCACCAACCATCTCGATCTGGCACTGCAAAATGTACACTTGCGAAAGCTTGTCACGGTCGCGAAGCTTGAGGTACGTGGTACCAAGCGAGTTGATGCGAAAGCTTCCACTCCAGCTATACCGGTGCAGCATGGTCACCTCCAGCAGCTTCTCGCGACTGGCACTGGGCCAGTGGAAAGGGACAAGCGCGTTCGCCTCCAGCTTAAACGTTTGAGGAACGTTGACTTGGCGATACTTGATGACGTCTTGAGTCCGGTTGATCAGCACGTATCGGGGCACAATCGTCGCGATGATGGTTTCCGAAAACCGCCCAGTACCGTAGCAGCTCCAGAGCGCAACTTCCTGCGTCCCCTTTCTCAGCTCGCTCTGTTCTTCTTGGCTGAACAGCTCGTTCGTCAGACTGATCACTTGCGCTACGCCTGAGTTCCCCATAGCGTTCCGGTTCAGCCGAATTACGTCAGACCACGGCGACGAGTGCGATTTGACACGGAGCACGTCCCAGTTCTTCCCGCCCTTGCTGTACGCGAGTACATCTCCCCACGCCATCGGACGCCTTTGTGCCGGATTGGAGCGCATCGAGCTCGACATTAGTGAACGAGGGGTCACGTGGTGTGCGCTCGCTGTACTCTGCTCATCGTAGAGACGAATGGTCGTCATCCCCATCTTGTGACACAAGTGTAGCCCATGCGCCCGTCCGCGCTTCTCGATCTTGGCAGACATAGGAATCAGCTGACCGTACCATCGCTCTCCTTCTGGCCGACCAGCACTGCGCAATGACACGAACCGCGGGAGAGCAAGCTCGTAGAAGTCAAAGTCCTCGATGTCCAACACTCCCAGGAAGCCGCACTTGACGCACACTTGCTCGAAAACTTCCGACAAGGCCGAACTTGGGTACACTTCTACGACGACACACGCGAAGCGATTGTGCGGCAGATACACTTGAACAGCGCGAGGTGCACCGGCGTTGGCTCTGATTCCGGGAGAGATTCTCCCAATCAATGCCGTCGCCCCAACAGCTCGTGTCGACGTCGGGTCGTACGAAAACAGCTCTTGCGAACGTGATGACTCCGGTCCCGAGGAAAATGCTGGACGTGCACGCGTCGACGAAGCTGCAGCTACGCCGGTCAACTCGGCATCGCTCATCAACCCAGCACTTGATCCTGGAGTCTGCATTCGATGCATCGAGCGGATGACCCCAGAGGTTGGAAGAGAACCTGGGGTCTCCTGTTCCAGTACTGTCGACTCGTCGATGTCGTGAACGTCCAACTCTTCGCTGTCCGAAGGCGAGAGCAGAGATGGGCGGTCGACAGCCTCCGCCTGCGGAGATTTGTAGGCTTCCTCGAGTTTGTCCGCAGAGACGACGCCCTCCAAGTCGGATCGCAGCTCCTGCGACGTCCCGACCGAGAACGACATGCTGATGTCACCGCGATGCACACTTGCCGCGTTGGTTTGCGATGCTTTTCGCTGGCGAGACGACTTGCGCTTGAGCAACTTGTACCAGTTGAAAGCAGCTGCGTTCTTGCGGTCTTTCAGCACGCTCTCGACTTTCACAGCAGTGACGCCCAAGCACGTATCCATGCCATAGCGAACGTTCCGCACCTCGATGATGATCCGTGCGAGCGCCAGCGACTTCAAGTCCTCCGGGAAGCGCAGCAGAAGCGTGTTCTGAAGATGGGCATCCCACGTTGGGTTCACTCCGCCAGATGGAGACGGCTTGGTGGTCGCCGCGCACACAATCCGCATCTCTGGCTTGTCCAAGTAGCGATCTTCTGGGTTCTTCAGCGCGTACAGTGATGCACGGACGTACGGGCTCTGGGACCCAAAGTATTGTGCGTTGTACAGCTCTCGCGCTTCCCGGATGACCACAATCAGCGCAACTGGGTTCGCGGCGGCTTCCACCTTTTGAAGACGCGTCAAGGTTGACTCCCGTTCGGAATCCAGGTGAGCAGACA
>JAADXZ010000042.1:0-63161 GCA_023338055.1 Phytopythium mirpurense
CCATCTCAATGTACAGCTTCATGAGCGTGTCGAACAGCATCTTGACTGCCTCCTCGTCCACCTTGTTGCGCACGCGTGCAATGACTTGAGCGTGGCGATCGGCCAGCTCTGGGTGCCGCTCACGAAACCTACGGTACCAACCAGACGAGAGCAATCTGGTGGCGGTCGTTCGTGTGGAGGGGGGCTAGAGGATAGCGTAGATCTGGTTGGCTTTGCGCATAATCTCGCGGCAACCAGGGGAGAGCCCGACCCGCTGCATCGCCGCGACCCACTCCAAGAGGTCAGCCTCCAGCCCTGGAGGAATCACCGGCTTGGGCCCGCACCGCTGGTTCTCGAGAGACCCCGACTCTGCCTGCTGTTTGATCTTCTTGAACAGGGTGCGCAGCGGGATCGGCGAGTCTCTCGCCACCGCCGCACACTTCTCACCGCTGGCCACCCTCGCCATGGCGCACTCAAGTTCCGCCGTTGTGTAGCGTCCCCGAGGCCTCCCCATTGCGCTCCAGTTGGGTTTGACGAGTGGTCGAGATCCCTTGCTGGACCAAGTTTGCCCGTCAAATTTAATAGGTGCCCTGGTGTGGCAGCCAATAGCAAAGCAACCGCGCCCTAAACCGGTCCAATTTGTGTTGGCCAATCAGATTCGGAGTTTTCAAAATATCCAACGATGATTGGCTAATATGAGAATACACGCACTAATCTGGCACCGTGCACTATACTGGCATTTTAGGTTACTCCTCACAAGGAAACGAACAAACGTCCCAGCCCCAGCTAGAACAAAAAGCAACCGAGGAGCTATGCCTGCGAACCTGTCCCAGCGCTCGGCGAACCGCGGCGCCTCCCACGACTCGCTGCTATCCACCGCAGCAGATATGACGGCAGGCACGCCGACTTCAAGCTTCCACGCCATGAACGTGGTCATGGTCGACGATCATGGGCGCGGCGATTCTGGAGTGTCGCCGCCGAGCAAGCAGGAGCATCAACAGTTTGGGTGCGAGTTTGATCCGTCACTAAAGAGCGCGCGGCTGCTGGTGAGTGGAGCGCAGCACGTCGTTATCGTGGAGCCTGCGCGTTCGCTCATGATGTTGCTAACGACTGAGTGTGCTGCGCCCGTGGCAGGTGCTGCGATTCGATGCAGAAGGCAACTCGGCATTCGAGGAAATGAGCCGCGTGGACATCCTGCGCATGGCGCAAGACGCTGCGACGCCGGTGATTGAAAATTTGAGCTTACACATGAAGGCCGATCCTGCGCGAGAGGTCCGCGCGCCTAGGACGCCTGGACAGACACCGTACGGCACGATCTGCGACGTCCAGGTACGGCCAGCGCGATGATAAGCGACGGATTGAGGAGGCGCGCGCACCGTCCTCTCGTTGACAATTTCTCTGTGAACCATTAGCGCGTTCATGCACGAGACATTCGGAAGCTAGACAACGCGTTTTCAGTGTCGAACGAGCCGTCGATCGAGCTCCGAAACCAAGCCATTCTCGTGAACGCAGGTGAGCGGATGGGCGCCATGCTATACTGAATGTTGCGTGTGTATCTTGACTCAAAGAGAACTGCTGCCTGCTAACGCCACAATAGACCCCATCCGTGCTGTCATTATGCGAAACGCGTGCCTCGTGTTTGTGCCAGACGGAGCGGATAGCCTTCTTCTGATGCTCCAGACGAGCTTCCACAACGTCATGCAGCTCGAGTCGGGCGTTATGCCCTACGAGTTCAAGTGCGTGCGGCCATTCAATCCCCTGCTTGCACATTTGACGCAGCTGGAAGCACTAAATCTTCTCTTGGTATCGCTATCGCTGTTCGTGTCGCTATAGAGCACTCGAAGCTTTACTGTCCACGCTGAGCCGATACTTCGAGCTGGATTATAACAAGACTGCCCCAGTGGTGTCAACTGCTTTGGACCGCTTGGCGACCGGGAAAACCTCGCCAGGAGAGCTGGAAACGCTCCGCGTGTTCAAAAACACAATCAACGAGTTCGAGTCGCAGGTGGACGGCGTTCGGCGCGCGTTGATGGAGCTGCTAGACAACGAGGAGGACTTGCGGCTGCTGTACCTGACCAAGCTGTACGAGACCCCGTCGCTGCTAAATGATCTGTGGAGCTTCGACTCGGAGGAGGCCGAGGTGCTCATCGAGAACTACCTCCAAGACATCTTCTCCACGCGCACCAAGGCAAGTCTGATGCAGCACCGGATCCAGAACACGGAGAGCCTGGTGATGCTCAAGCTCGACTCGATGCGGAACTACCTGCTCGGAGTGGACATCCTCTTCTCCATTGTGGCGATCAGCATCTCCGTCGGCACGTTTATCGCAGGCGTCTTTGGGATGAACCTGGCCTCGCACCTCGAACAGGACGACGGCTGGTTCTGGGGCGTGACCATCTTCTCTATCGCGCTCATGCTCGTGATTGGCGGTGCCAGCTACTACTTTTTCCGTCGTCAAGGAGTGTTTTGAGGAGGCGCGGAAGGGCACGAGCGCCAGACACCAAGGATAATACGCTAGATGCATTTTGGCTGTTTTCGTCGATACTTTCGACTCACTGATCCGTCCAATCGACGGGTCCCAAGGGCCGCAACGGGCTATCGCACTTCATGCCGCCAAGATTCGCGACCGACAGGTGAGAGATACCAAAAGACGCTCAGTCGCGACTTGTCAGCTCACCTCATGACACCAAGCTCTTTGTGGGGACCCCACAACCCCCACACTCTCGTGCAGGAACCGCAGCAATGTCGTGCCCGAACAGCAGTGGGGCCGAGAGCCCAGGCGCTGAGCGTCCGGCAACGGCATCGATCGTGTTCCGCGCGCCGTCCCCGGGGCTAGCGGAGGCTGTCAAGCAGACCGTCTCGTACGGTGGGTGCAGCATCAGTCCGCGCTCGTCGCTGTCGTCGTACCATCGCATCGAAGTCGGTCTGGACGACAGTGCGAGCGAGCGGAGCTCCTCGTCCTCTGCTGCTGCTCCCGTCAAGAAGTTCACGTGCCAGTTCGACCCCAGCGTCAAGAATGGCCGCGTGCTTGTGCTGCGGTTCGACACGCACGGCGCCGGCGTCTTCCTCGAGATGTCGCGCTCGGACCTGCTGCACATGGCGCATGAGGCAGCCAAGCCCAAGTTCGAAGCGGGTATCGAGCCAGAGCTCCAGTGCGGGACGCCGCCCCTCGCTCCTCCAAACATGCGCGTCATACGGCGCTCGTCGATCCGCCGCATTGGGCTGGACAGCTCGCTGGGCCGCTCAGGACCAGACAATCCCTGCGCCAGCGCCGCATTCGACGTCCAAGTACGTGTCGCTTTGACACTTTTGCTGCTGCTTTACCCGGTTGCTGACGTGTGGCTCGCGCATGGATAGCGCGTGCATGCGCGCGACATCCGCAAGTTGGACGTGGCTTTCGCCGTGACCAACGAGCCGTCCATCGTCATCCGGAAGCAGGCCATCCTCATCAGCGCAGGTACGCCCGGCGGGCATGGAGCTGCGCTCTTGTCCACGCCGATGCCGCTGACTCTTTGATCGCTTTGGCGGCCCAGATCCTCTTCGGGCGATCGTAATGCGCGACAAGTGCCTCGTCTTCGTGCCCGACGGGGCCGACAGCCTCTTGTCAATACTGAAGGAGAAGTTCCGGGAGACGACGCGCCAGGAGTTCAACGTCGCCTACGAGTTCAAGTGAGATTCCGACGGAGCTTTTCTCTCTGCTGTTTGGTACTGGGCGAGCTCTAATCAGCGTCCGCTCTTGTCCTGACGATGGCTAGGGCGTTGGAAGCGCTCCTCGCGACGCTGTGCAAGTACTTTGACTCGGACTATGAGAGCACGGCGCCGATCGTGTCGGCGGCGCTGGACAACCTCGCGTCGGGCAAGATGCACATGGGCGAGCTGGAGACGCTGCGCGAGTTCAAGAACTCCATTAACGAGTTCGAGTCGCAGGTGGATCGCGTGCGGCGCGTGCTGATGGACTTACTGGACAGCGAGGAGGACTTGCGGCTTCTCTATCTCACGAAACTGTACGAGAACCCGACGTTGGTCCAAGACCTATGGAGCTTCGACTCGGAGGAGGCCGAGGTGCTCATCGAGAACTACCTCCAAGACATCTTCTCCACGCGCACCAAGGCAAGTCTGATGCAGCATCGGATCCAGAACACGGAGAGCCTGGTGATGCTCAAGCTCGACTCGATGCGCAACTACCTTCTCGGCGTCGACTTGATCTTCTCGCTGATCGCCATCAGCCTGTCGATCGGCACCTTCGTGACCGGCGCGTTTGGGATGAACCTCGACTCGCACCTTCAGGAGCGGCCCGGGTGGTTCTGGGGCGTCTTTAGCTTCACGATCATTGTCTTCATTATCCTCACCGGACTCGGCGTCTTGTACTTCAAGCGACAAGGCGTGCTCCTCACGCGGACTGTCATGGCGCACCGGAAGCTTGCGTGAACGAAGTCACAGTGATACGGGCGGTCTCAAATGGTAAATCAAAGAACAGTCGCGCTGGGATATCCTGTATCCTTCCTCTGCTACAACTTCCGACTGGACGGAGTCAGCTAGCTCTTGTCGAATTTGACAGCGCCGAGCGTGAACTGCTCGCCGCCGCCCTTGGCCAAGATCTCGCCCAGCTCCGTGCCGATCAGGTGCTGGTTCGAGATCTTGATGTCGCGCTGCTTGCGCGGCCGCGACTTCTTCTTCTCCTCCTTCATACGGCGCTTCATCTGGCGGCGGTTCGCGTCGACCTTGGCCTGCGTCGTCAGGCCTGCCTGCACCAGCTTCCGCTCGAACTCGACGCGGTCAGTGGGCCAGTGACGCAACGTGTCTCGCCACAGCTGCCGAATGTCGTTCGTGCAGCCTGTGAACCCATCAAGCGCAGGAGACTGGCTTAGCCGCGCGTCCAACCATAGACTTGGTAAGTACGCAGGATCACGTACCGTGCTTGACCATCGGGAACTTTGGACCCTTCGTCGGTAGGTGGTCCCACCGCTCACTGTTCGCCACGTTGCGTCCCTTTGCGTCGGGGAAGGGTTGGTCCAGGGGCACGTGGTCCTTGTCAAACTTGAGCAAGAACCTGAATATATAGACAGTCATAGCCGCAAAGAGGAGTCAGTCGATTGCTTTGCCGAGGTATCGCCAAGAGTCTACTGCGCTGCCGTACTTGATCTTCTTGGTGATGTTTGGGTCGCGTGTTGATGAAACGCTCCGTGTCGTCATGCCCGCGAACGGAACTGGCCGCGTCGAGCTCGACGTCTGCTCCAGACCCACCGCGCACGGTCAGTAGTCCACACACTCCGTCTCAGGCATCAGACAATACATTCCGAACCTTCACGGCCGCCGAGACGCGGAACCAGTTGTCGCCGACGCGGAGGGAGTCTCCGCGACGAACCTCGTTCGTGACGTCTTGGCTTGAATGCACGAGGTAGCGCCCGGCCTCGACCGTGGCAGCACCGGAAACGTCGACAAGGAACGACACTCCGCGCGAGTAGTAGACGTCCGCGCCAGTCTCCGCGTTCTTGACGCAAATGACGTCGCCGACGTGCGTCAGCTCGCGCAGGTCATCTTCGACGCCCACGTAGCAGTCGATCAAGTCCTCGATGGGCATGCCCTCTGGGATCTATAGCTCGACGACATTGAACCATCCCACGGCAAACGTGAGCGTTTGAGGAGACAGCGCGCAGCCGACGCGGACACAATGCCACCGACCCGATCAAGAATCTTGAGGAGCTGCGTGCGGTTCTTAATGTCATACTTGGCCTGCACGTAGCAACGAAACGACGGGGGCAAAGGTGAGGGACCGCCGACGCGCTTGGAGGTTCCGTGCGCCACAGCAGCACTCGCGACAGCGCCACTTGCGCACCTGATAGGCGTACTGATTGCCCTCCATGCGGATCTTGGGGTTGTTCTTCAGGCGCTGCTCCACTTGGTCATCCATCGACAGGTCCTACAAGGCAGCACGCACTCGAAAGTTAGCGTCGCTTCCCTCCGCCTTCAAGCGCTCGCCATCGACTCCGACGACAAGAGCGAACGCGCACCACGCCCGTGTGCTGGAAGATCTCCATCACCGAGACCGCCGTGTGCATTGGGATCTTGCACAGGTACTCGAGGATCTTGTAGACCTTGGCGCCGTCATTCTTGGGCACCTGGGACGCATCCACTGCACCGTCCGTGCGGCAGGTGAAGAGCTCGCCATTTGAACCCGCGTGGCTCCGCCGTGCGCGCCTGGATGATAGCGACCGGACGTACCCTGAGAGACGACCGTGTCCTTCACCGGCGCCTTGGTCGGCGCGATCGCAGGCGCCGCCTCCGCCGCTTGCTGCGACCCGTACGCGAGGTTCCGCCACGACATGGCGGGCCTACCTTGTTGTTCACACTACTCAGTTGTGAGCTGAGCTGTCCACAACGGCGCATGGGCATATCCCCACAAGAGTGACGTGTCCCTATTACAAAGATCAAGAGTGTGTGTCCTCCAAAACTCAGTACTAGAGTACAGCACTACAGACGCAGTAAGCGACATGGCTGACAAGCTCGCGGACGCCGTGCTCGAGTTCCTGGAGGCGGCCGTGCACGAGACGCTGTAAGCTCGCGGCCACTGCCTCGCATGACTCTTGGAGCTGGCAATACCGCGCCAGTCGCACGCGCGGGGGCGCTCCCAAACTGACGCTTGCGTGCGTGCCGTGCTTCCTGCCGTTCCAGCTTCGCGTGGCAGGTGTACCCGCCCGAGTCGTTCCATAGAGCCGTGCTGTACGACGTCCCCGTCCACATGAGCCGCCACCCGCTGCTGTGCGAGTACGTCCACTCGGCGCTGAGCGGCTGCCGCGAGTGGATACTCAGCGCGGAGCTGGACAAGGTCTCGGTGGTCGCGCTGTCCGCGGCGGGGCGGACAGTTCGAACGCTCGTCATGGAGCCGGGGGTCGACCTGTCGGCCGTCGACGCCGCTCCGGGCGAGCAGGAGCCCTCGCTCCCGTCAGTTGAGCTGGCAGAGGTGTACCGGACCGTGCTCGTCGCGATCGTATCGACGCCGCTGGTTGTAGAGAGCAGCGATCCAGGCGACAAGCCGGCGAGCTTCCGGATCCTCGCGCACACGCTCGAAGACTCGGCGCGGCCGTTGACGGCCGTCGATGGCGCCAACGCGGCCAACTCGTGGGTTCTCGCCGACCAAATGTGGGCTCGCGAGCTGGCGCAGCAGCGCAGCATCTTCCCAGTGAAGAGCGTGCAGAGGCCCGACTGCCCGCTCAAGATCAATGTGTACATGGCGACACCGGAGCCTCGCGACGGAACCCGCCCTTGAATATCTCGATTTGTATCATATCGCGTTGCATGGACCCAGCCACTAGACGTGGTCCATCGATCGATCCACCCCCGCCCGGCTTCGCAGGCCCACGCCGTACTGAGAGGTTGGCGTGGAGGGCTGTGATGGAGGGGCCGTCGCCTGGCCGCAGACCGCACGACGGATGAGCTCCTTCTTGCGCTGGAAGGAGACGCGCACCAGCGCCGGCGTGTCCGATATGTTGTCCATAAGCAAGTACACGATCAGGATGGCTGCGTGCTCCAGCACCAGGGCGACGAGGAAGCGCGAGGAGATGTCGACGCACGAGAAGTCGGGATTCATGCTGTCCGAAGCCAAAAGAGCCACCGGTGAGTACGCCTTGACCGCAAGCCTGCATCCAAGAATGCACGAGTAGACCAGCTGACCTAAAGTCCTTGCCGTTGAAGCGATCCAGCGTCACGCACTGCGTCAGGAAGTACTCGAGCTCGCCGGTGCTGACGCAGATGAGCCCAACCACGATGAACACGGCGAGGACCAGCGTGATGAAGAGCATCTTCTCCCACTGGCCGATGCTGTTGGCCTTGCGCGGAACAGGCCGGCGCCGCAGGATGCACAGCTTGTAGAAGCAGTTGTGGATGTGGATGGCGTTGTTGAAGACCGCCGCTAGCGCACAGAACGGCCACACCACCGAGAACATGACGACGTAGCCCTGAAGCCAATAGGAGCGCACAGAGTGAGACCTCAGGTCTTCCTTATAGCACCAGCTAGAGGCAAGTAGACGTACATATTGAATCACCATCCGCAGATAGTCCGGCTAGGCACCACAACGGACAATCAATCGTTAGCTCTCCCTCCTTCGCATCATTATCGTGCATCTCCGCGAGCTTACGAATGCGTTGTATAGCGGGAGGTGGCTTTCTTCAAGGACATCGTCCGCTGTCATGAAATCTGCACCGCAACAGGGAGAATTAGGCCTGCATTGACCTCCCAAGCTCCAGCAAAACTTACGCCGCCCATTCTCGAACCCTTCCAGTGTGTTGATGGATATCCCCAGCGCCTTCTCAATGTACGGGATGCGGATGGGAGTCATGATTTGCAACTGACGCACACACCAGATCGTTCGTCAGCTCACTGGAGGAGTACCAAGAGAGGAAAAAGGTGTCGGAGGACGCACCTCAATCTTCCTCTTGAACCCTAACGGAGGCGTGGGCGCCGATTGCGCGCTGTCCATCGGGATATTCTCAAAAGACGACTGGTACTCGGAGAGCGCGAGCAGCGTTTCCGCAGGGTTCGCCCGCATGATCTTCCTCGCGAGCTTGGACGCCTTCATGGTCTCTCGCCGGAACAAATGCGGCAGTGACGTGTCGATCAGCAGGTTCAGCGCCTGGGTGATCAGCAGCGGCGTCACGAGCGCGGTGGACATATCGATGACGCCGTTCTCCCAGTCGACGGTCAGCTTGGAGTAGTGCAGGTTCTCCGACAGCCACTCCTCGACCTCTTGCCCGAACGGGACGATCACGAAGGCGATGACGATGAACCAGAGGAAGAACGAGATCCAGTTGATGACAAACAGCCGACTGATCATCGTCCTCTGGAACTGGGCCTCCGTCACGTGGTTCTCCCTCGACACGAAGAACTGCAGCAGCTTCACGCTCAGCAGGTACACGAAAATGTCGAGCGATACGCCAAGCAAGATGCCCTGCACCAAAATGTAGAACCAGCGCCAGGTGAACAGTGTCGGCCGCGCCGTGTCGAAGCACGAGAGGAACGCGACGCACTGCGGGCAGTCACTGCACACGGGCGCCATCATCGCGGCCGTGTACCACTGCACAAAGAACGTGATGCCGAGCACGTAGGTCGCGATGAAAATCGCCAGCACGGTGAACGTCAGGATGTAGGCTGGGATGCGGCACAGCGGGTTGTAGTATGGCTCGCGGAAGAGCAGGGCACCGTGCGAGTCAATAACCTCGCGGTACCCCTGCGGCTTGAACGTGGCGTTCGGGTAGTCGGCCTCTTTGAACAAGCGCAGGTTCCACGCGTCGTTGAGCAGCGTGTTCTTCCTGGCCCACATCTTGAGGAACCACGTGCCCCACACGGTGACGGTGCAGAACCCGAAGATGCACAGCGCTCGCATGTACACGACCGCGTCCATCCACCGGCAGGCAAAGTACACGATCGAGCCGATCAGGCCGGGCACGATCAGGCATTTGGTGTACAGGAAGACGAAGCCGAAGTAGAAGGCCACGCGCTCTCCGTAGTAGTAGCGCAGCTCGTTGGTGATCTCGTTCGACCGCCACCACCACTGGCCGCACTTGGACAGCAAGATGGCGTTGATGCGCCGGTTGTGCAGCGGGAAGCACGACATGATGACGTCCTCGCTGCAGTTGTCGTCCACCAGCGAGATGTCCGCGCCCGGCGGGTTGAGCTCGGCCGTGTTGGACGTGGACGCGATGATGCGCGCGATCGTCTGGATGCGCTCGGCCGGCGTGAACTTGCGGTCTTCGTCGAACGCGTCCGATGCGGCCTTGCTGCCTTGCACCGCGCCAATGTTGCTCGAGGCGATCAGCTCTTCGATCTCGGAGGGAACCTCGCCCACAGCTCCGATCTGGAGCCAGCGCTCGAGCACGAGGCGGCTCTTTTCGATCTGCAAGCGCGCGAGTGTCGGCCGCAGCAGGAGCACCATGTACTTGCGCGAGTAGAGCGAGCTGGAGAGCACAGAGATCTCGAGTCCCGCGTCAATGCACCGCTGGATCACCTCCATCTGGCGCTTCCCGACAGCGTCCAGCCCGTTGCGCGCCAAGATGCGCGGCGTCGTGGGCTTGTTGTGCAGGACCAGCGCAAACTCGTACGCGATGGGGAAGTCGACTACCGGCGTGGCGGCGACGCCGTACTCGCTCCTCGGGGACCAGATCATGGGCGACGCGCTCCTCGTCTTGGCCAGTGGAGACGGGTAGGGGGAAGGCAGCGGGGCCGGGGGTGGCGAGGCTGAGTAGCCGTCACCCGATGGAGCCAGGTGCTTGACCAAGCTCCCGAACGACTTGGTGTACGTTCTGCCTCGCGGCGCGAACTCGGCGGCTGTCCATGGGTGAGTCTCGTTGTAGCTCTTCACACGACGATGCAGGAACACGCCAGCAGAGAGCACCCCGTCCGGATCTCTATCGTCGCCCCCAAAGCCTCGGTCGTCCATGAACCGAGGCATCTCGAGCGAGAGCGCGTCGGCCGTAGAGCTGCCGTACGAGGTCTGGATGGACAGGCCTGGTAGGCGTTCGGCCCGTCGTCGATGCGCTCTCAGAGCCACCGGAGTGTCGTTCGCCATGTCGTCGGCCTCCCAACTCGGACTGATGCTCCCATTCACCCCATGAACGCTCCGGAGACCGCCGTACACAACGTCAAAGCTGCGCGACCGCCGCATGCCTGGGCTCTGAGTCGCCTCGCCACTAGGATTAGCGTCCGCCTCCATGTCGGCTCTTCGCGACGAAGGAGACAACTGCAGTTGGGAACAAACGACGGGAGACTACGACGTATCCCAGCTGAGCCGTTTCTGGCCTTGTCAGCGCCGCGCTTCAAACCGACGCCCGAGGGAGGTTCATGCGCGCAACCGGTCGCGTCGTTTCGTCCTGACACGGTCACCAAGATCCCTTCGAGCTCCCTCGAGGCTCTGACTGATCAGTCCGAACCTCAGACCAGCGCCTACTTGGTGCCAGCGCCCACGAGCGACACTCGGCTCGCGTCATGGACCCGCAGACCGCCGAAGCCGGCGAGGCGTACCTCAACGCGATGGGCTTCCGCTCGCTCATCGAGTGGATGACGGCCGAGGCGCTTTTGGCGCGACCAGATGACCCGCTCACATTCGTCCGCTCGCTCCTGGAAGAAAAGATGGGCGAGGTATCAGCACGAGCGGTTGAATGGTGGCGTGTCAACGCTCTGTGCTTGCTGCACAGCTCAGCTCACCGTCGCTCGTACCTTATGGCAGCGTAAGTCGGGGGAGAAGTACCAAGCCGATCATGCCCTGACGTACATCAAGCAGTGCTACGCCGCCGCAAGGTGCGTCAACCGCACGACCACACGCCCTGTTGCAGTCAGTGGCTCTCCATTGACGTACAGCTTCGGTACGATGCAGCGCGTCAGCCGACGAAAACGGACGCATCCTGATCAAGCCGCGCAAGATCTCGTACGTTACTCGACGCTTGGCCGTCGTACCAGCTTCTCAGGCCGCCAACTCTGTCGCACATCGTTCATTGTGCGTGTAAGGGCGCCGCCAGCGACCTCGCAGCCCTCGGCTAGCGTGGAGGCGACCGATCCGTCCCTGTTGCGCCGCCTTTCGCACCTCGAGAAGGCAATTGAGGCCTGCCGGTCGATCGGCACGCAGCTCAACCCGTCGGAAGGTCGGTGGCTTGTCCACAAGTAGTGTCCCCTATTCTTTCGCCCCGACTGACGCCCTGGGTCGGTGTCCAGCGACGGGCATCATCATCAAAGAGGCGTGCGAGGTGCTGAGCGCCGAGAGGGCCACGCTGTTCATCTATGTGCGTCCTGTGAGCTGGAGCGGAGGAGCTGGCGCGCGTGCACTCGACTGACGGCGCTCGGACTCGTATCTGGGAGCAGGAGCCGTCCAGCAACATGATGGTGCTCAAGGTGTCCGAGGGCGCGGCCGACATTCGCGTCCCGTTCGGCACGGTGGGCTTGTGCTCTTTGACAAGGTCCAGAGGCCCGCACCCGTCCATAGTAGCGCCTAATGTTGAGATCCGGCTCCATAGGGCATTGCGGGAACCGTGGCCGCCACGGGCCGAGTCATGAACATCTCGGACGCGTACGCGGACCCCAACTTCGACTCGCAGTACGACCAGCGCACAGGCTACACGACGCGCTCCATGCTGTGCGTGCCCGTGCGCAACGCGGACAACAAGATCGTGGGCGTTGTGCAGGTGCTCAACAAGGTCGGCAGCGACAAGGTCGGCAGCGATAAGGCCGGCAGCGACATGGCCGGCAGCGACATGGCCGGCAGCGACAAGGCCGGCTTCTCGGACATGGACGAGGAGATCCTGACCATCCTGGCGGCCCAGGCCGGCGTGGTGCTGCACAACGCCGAGACGCACGCGCTGGCCTGCGCCTCTCGCGAGCGCGTCAAGGAGGTGCTGGCCATCGTGCAGGACATGCACCGCGACCTGGGCTTCAACTCGCTCATGTTCACCATCTCGACGCGGGTGCAAAAGTTCGTCAACTCGGACCGGTGCACGCTCTACATCGTCGACCGCACCAAGCAGGAGCTGTGGACGTTGCAGGGCGAGCTCAACATCCGCGTACCGCTCAACCAGGGCATCGCCGGCGCCGCGGCGCTCGAGAACGTCACCATCAACCTCCCCGACGCGTACGACGACCCGCGCTTCAACAAGGAGGTGGACCAGAAGCACGGCTACAAGACGCGCAGCGTGCTCGCCATGCCGCTGCGCAACCAGTCGGGCGACGCCATCGCCGTCGTGCAGCTCATCAACAAGCTCGACTCACGCGGCGTGTTCACCAGCGACGACGAGGAGCTGCTCGGCACCTTTCTGCAGATCGCCGGGCCCATCCTCGAGTCCTCGCAGTCGCACCTGCCCAAGGGCGCGGCGCACGCCAAGGAGGAGGTGGGCACCGAGTTCACGGGCAAGAGCGTGCGCGGCGTCGACGTCGTCGAGATGAACGCCATCACGGAGAACGAAGACGAGGAGGAGACCGGCTAGCGGCCGCCTCGTACCGAAGTATTTGCTCACGTCTTTTCTGGCTTGGCTTCAGTAATGAACGGTCCGGTCCGCCCGGACTGCTTTCCATTTCCATCCAGCAGCACTTCTGCTCGGGCGTGCTATTTATTCTTTCGAGGCGTTGAGTCCGAGGATGCCCTTCAAAGAAGCGTGCAAGCTCTTGCCACGAGGCCTGGACTCGGCTAATGAAAAGGCTCAAGGAGACAGCACGCAGCCCCACAGCTCCACTGCTTGCACTCAACTCCATAGAGGCGCGTGGATCTCCTGGGAAGCGCAGCGGGGCACAGCGAGTGGTGCTCACGAGCGTCAAGCGAGCGGCCGTCATCCCTACCTCGGATGTGGAGCCCGGCCGCGATCTCGATCCAGGCGACGTCGACGAGCGACAGCTCCTGTGTGCGATACATGTGCTTGATGACAGTTCCAAGCCTTCAAAAGGCCTTGGAGGAAGCGGGGTAGACAACTTGCGAGCGGTGCGACGCGCGCTTGGGTTCATGGTGGAGCTGACAAGCTCCATCGACGGCGAGCGGGCTGCAAAAGCTGGCGAAAAGGCAACGCAGGCTGGCGGCAAGGCCACAATCTGCGCAGCGCGAGTGCTCGGGTGTCTGAAGCGGTTTGTGGCCTCCAACAAGCACATCCGCGACCTTGTCGATCCGGCAGACGGCGCACCAGAGCGTAGCGTCGCCCATAGCTGCGAGCTCAAGCGCCACTGGTCGCTCGTGCGTCTCGCCGTGCTCCTCGTGCTCTTCCATCTGAGTCGATCGCGTCAGACGGCACCAGCAGTGCTAGCCGAGGGGCTCGACGCGTTCCTCTTCGAGATGGCACAATGCAGTGGAACCGCCCAACCAAGCGACCGTCTCGATCACAGACCTTGTTTGGACGCGGTGACGACAACGAGCGGGGACGGGTCGTGTGAACCCAGCCAAGCCATCGCACGCTCAGCAGCTGAGCCGCAACTTGGGCTGCTTCAAGCAGAGGACGTTCTTGTAGCGGTGGACCCGTTCGACTGGTGCTGCGAAGCTCTGAGTATCGACCTCGCACTCGGCGCTGCTGGACAAAGCCCTTCTCGACTCGACACTCGGCGCAGCGACACGCTCTTTCTGCTTCCTCTTGGATCGCGGACGCTCAGCTGTCTGCTCGACGGCACGGCTATCCCAACGGACGAGGTCCAGGAGCACGCCCGACGGCTGGAGCGCCCGCCAGTCAGATGTCGACACTGCTCGCACTCTTCTCGTACCTTGAAAAGCCTTCGCAAGCAAAAACCTCGCTGGCTCCCGTCCATCTTTTCGTTCCCGAGCGGGAACGACGGCGTCGACGCTGGATCGGCTCGTGGACATTGCTGTGGCCAGCGAACGAGCCAAGCCAGCACTGACACACTGACCGACAGAGCCTGGGCAGTCGCGATGAGTGCGGAAGCAAGGGTCCATCTTGCGCTGCGAAGCCTCGTGGCTCTTGCGCTTCGTGTCCCTGAACATTCATCGGAGCGACGGGCATTAACTCTGCGGTGGCGATCGCAGGCGCTTGGGGAGCAGACGAAGAACTCGAGGGACAGTTTCCATCCCGTCGGGAGAATGGACGACGAGTCTTCGAGCGGTGATGAGCTTCAAGACGGTCAAGAACAATACTCAGAGTCATTGCCGCCATCCCTTCCCCCTCATCAGGCAGTCGCGGTCAGCACGTACGTGCTCAGCCGACTGGCGGAGATGGCGCAGCTCGTTCTCAGTCGAGTCGACTCACAGGAGACGAACGTGCCCACGCGTGGATATCCGCGAAGCTCGAAGCGACCTCGCGATATGACAGGTACCAAGCGACGAACATCGGCGGTAGAGCACGCGAAGCCGCTATCCGTACGGCTAATCACCGCAAAAGCGAACGCGCAGCACGAGCTCGCACTGTGGGAGGTGGAAGCTGCAGAGTCCGATGCCTCTCGAGCCTGTAGCGAGCGCAGACATCGTCGCCACAGCATTCGGCAGTCGATCGCGAGACTGGAGCACTTGCGACGGTCGCTCGCCCAAGGATTCGAGATACTGCGCACAGGACGAACACATTCGGACCCAACTCAGAGCTTCTCCGACTGGATCCGGTCTCTTCCGACTGTCGAAAGCCACGAACGCGAGCGGCAAGCCGAGAAAGAGGCCAGACAGCGCCTCGAACTGGAGCGACGGTACCTAGTGGACGCTCGGCGGCGACGGGAGCAGGAGGAGCGGGTTCTCATGACAGCGAATGACTGCGACGTCTCGAACGACATGGAGATCTCTGCCCAAGCCGACAAGCAAGCCCGCTTTCTTGAGATGCGGACGGAGCTGCGTAGCTTGGAGGACGCGCTGGATAGCGCAGACGCAGGTGTCGCTGGTATGTCGTACATACGCACTTCGGGCAGCTCTCCTGCTGCTCGTGGGCTCCCTGCCAGACTGGACAGAGAGCACGAGAAGCACGTGGCCAGGCAGCAGCGCGAGCGTCTCGAGCGTGAAAGGCTCCAGCAGTTGCGCCAGCAAGAGCGCGAGGCTCGCGAGTGCGCTCAGATGCGCGTCGAGGACGTCTTTTTCGCGGTCCGCGCGCTTCGGCAGCAAGAGCATGCCCGGCGGCAGCGTGAGGACAAGGCGGCACAGCTTCAGGCCGCGCGGGCGCGAGCGCTGGAGCTACAGCAGCAGAAGATCGCCGAGATGCGCACGAAAGAGCTTGACGCCAGACGAGCGGAGCAAGAGGCGGAGCGCATGCGTGTCGAAGACCTCTTCTCGCGGCAGCGGAGGTTCTTCCAGGCCGAGCAGGCGAAGCTTGAGCGGCAGCGCGAGCAGGCCGCGCGCAAGAGGATGCAGACAGAGGAGCAAGACTCGCGCTGGCGCTGGCAGCTGATTGGGCGCGCCGCTGTGCAGCAAGAAGCAGCCGAGCAGAAGCGGCAACGCGCGGAGGAGCGCCGCGCTCGACGGCAAAAGCAGCAGCTTCAGATGCAGACCAGCTCACAAATCGTCGCAGCTGAAGCTGGAGACTGGGTGCAGTGCTGGGATGAGGGGGGCAACGCGTACTACTACAACTCGCGAACCGGCGTGAGCCAGTGGGAGGCTCCAGCGAGTGGCTAAGCGACAGCTCCGAGCTCTTGGCGACCGCCACGCTACTCCGCATCATCGTCCGCGCGCTCGTCTTCGCTGGAAAAGATCTGTGCGCCGGCGAAGTCAAGGAATCGCTCCCACTCCTGCACCGCTAACGGGTTATTCGAGAGCACTGCACGCCGGGTCTTGATCTCGTTCGCCATGAGGCCGTGGAAGCTGGCGTTCGTCGCAAGCTTGTGTGCTATCGCTACATACTCGTCGATAGACGTCGCGACTAAGTTGGTGATGCCCATCTCCTGGTAGAAGCCGTAGGTTATGCGGGACGCCCACTGCTCCTCCAGGAGCGCAACGACCGGGACTCCAGCCGAAAAGGCCTGGAACGCAGCTCGAGGCCGCGTCATGTGGAGACTTGCAACCACGGCATCGGCTGTGGCCAGCAGCAGCAGTTCCTGCTTGGCGTCGATGTCGGCGAAGAAGTGGATACGCCCTCTGGTCACTTCGGAGCTCATCCGCGACTCCAACGCGTCCTTCCAGCGCTTCCGACTCGAAGGTGACAGCAGGAAGACGTGCGCACGTTCGTCTGTCCCAAAGAGCTTGTGGACGGCCGCGTCAAAGTCCGGGTGAATGTGTAGAATCGACTGGAGTTCATCCACATGTCAGCTTCCAATCGATGCGAGCGGAGCAGAGCGGATAGGCGGCTACAATAACGCACCTCAATGCACAAGTAGAGCCGAAAGTCGTCGTCATCAATGCCGAATCGCTCCTGGATCGCTCGGCGGAACTGTGAGCGGCTCACGTCCTGCTGCGGCGCCTCCGTCAGGTTGTGGTATATTCCCATTCCCCTGCTCACCAGTCACCTACGAATTAGCACTGGATCCCACCCGACCAAGAGTGGGCATGCAACAGCCACGTACTTCATCGGGAACACCTTCTCAGTGTACCGCTTGTCGGCTCCAGGATGCTCGTGCTCACTCGAAAGGAAGTAGTCGATTGCCGGCACGCCCGACGTCTCTGCGTTGCCCCACCACGTTGCTTGAACCGGCGCCAGCCGCGAAAACGACAGGAAGTACGTCGTCTTGTCCATCCCAAGCTGAGGCAACGACGCATTGTACGCCCGCAAAGGTATCAAACGTGAGCTACCAGAGCCTACTACATGCGCTATTTGGCTGCCTACGTGCACGCACCTCTGGGTATATGAGCACGTCGGCGTTCCACGCTTTGACCTGGTCGCGCACGACGCGCAGGTCTCTCGGTAGAGCCACAACCTGCTCCGGACACGCAGCCACACATTAGATATTGGCAATCTCGGTCGTTGGCTGGGGCCGTCTCTCGAGACGCACATAGTCGGCAACTTGCGGGACGGCTTCGAGCTTCCGCATGGACCTCCGGTGGCCAACGGCGAACACCACGGTCTCGTACTTCCTCGCGTCGAGGCGCGGGATGAGCTCGTCCATGTAGAGCCCCACGGCCGCGTTGAAAATAAACCGCGACACGAAGCCAACGCGCAAGCGACGCGTCCCGATCACCGGAGTCTACAATGCCGAGTTGGTGAGTCGATCGGACAAGCTTTGCACCGCAAGTAACAGCTGCAGAGTACGTACTGGCAGTGAGCTGGTGGTATTCTTCTGTCGATCCACAACGAACGGTTGAGGCGACATGGGATACGACGTCACGTACGCTTCACGGAGAATGCCCTGGTCATGCAGGAGCGCCTGGTACAGCTTCCCAAGCTTGGCCTTGATGTCCCGGTTGTTGCGGTTGTGCGAGTTCATGGGCACTCCAGTGGAAAAGGGCAGGCGGATGGAGTCCATTTCGCCGCTCTCTAACGTCGGCACTGGGCAAAACAGAACACAAACGTCCGTATCGAACGCAGAGAGCGTCAAACAGTCGAGTACCTCGCTGCGTTCGATAGACACGCCACATCACGCCGTACCACTTGCGAGAAGGTCGTCGATGCCGCTCTCTAGACGAGTTCGGAAGGCGTCGATGTCAGCTTGAGACGCCGGGAGGATGCGCGGAAGCACCGTGGCTCTCATGACTTTGACTCTTGTCTGCGGTACAACTTCATCCTCGTCCGACCTGTTCAAGATCTAGTGCCACGATAGACACAATCAGCTCCCGAGAGGTCATACGAATGAGTTAATACGTGAAGCACATACCGCTTCGTAGGCATTGATACTCGCTTGGGTCTCACCCAGCGCTTCCAGAGCGTCCGCTACGCTCACCTGTCGAAGGATAGACAGCCACGGATAGTCAGATTGCCATCTTCAACGAACGCACTGTATACCCCCACCAACAGCGACAGAGATATGAGCTCACGTTCGCCTCCATGTGTCCCAACTGGACCGCGTTCTGGAACTCCATGAGCGCCACCTCGAACTGGCCCACGCCAAGCAGCAGATTCCCGCGGTCGTGGTGGAACATGGCTTCCCCCGGCCACGCCTCAATCGCTTCTTTCAGGCACCGGTCGGCTCGGGGCCACCCGTCGGTCATGCGCAGGAGCTCGCACCTCCGGCTGGTGCAGCTCTTGGCGTACCTTTCCGGAGGGTAGGCGCCCGTATAGCCCTCCAGGCTGCCACCGCGGGACCCGAGCGTTACGGCATGGTTGTACGCCGCCAGAGCCTCTTCCCAGTCCCCTGCAAGCTGGAGTGCGTCGCCTAGACCAGCAGCAGCCTGGAGACACGCCGGGTTGAGCTCCAGCGCGCGTCGGAAGTGCGTGACGGCCTCGTCCGCTCGCCCCGCCGACTGGAGCCCGCTGCCGAGCGAGTGGTGGTAGTTGGCCTCGCTCTCGTCGCACTCGACCGCCTGCAAGAGGTGCGTCAGCGCCGTGTCGGCGTCTCCGAGCTGGTACAGCGCGGCCCCGAGCGAGTGGTGGGCGCGCGCGTGGCGCGGGAACTGCTCCAGCACGCCGCGGTAGATGTCCGCGGCGGCGTCCGCGCGGCCCGCTTGCTGGAGGTGCACGCCGACGTCCAGCGCCTCGGCGACGCTCACGGGCCGCGCGCGGCTGGGTATACGTATAGCTCCGACGCTGAAGGTGCGGCTGGACATGGCGACGAAGCGCCCGCGGCTCTCGAGCCCGACCGTCACGCCGTACGAGAGCCCGGCCACGAGTCCGTCCAGCGCGATCGCCGAGTAGTTCTGGCCCTCGCCTAGACACGTCTCGGGCAGGTCGCTCGGCATGTCCTCCCCCGGACGCACCACGTCCGCGGGCGCCAAGGTCACCTGCATGCTGAGGCACACGCGCGCGTCGCGCAGCCCACCGCGCAGCAGCTCGGGCCGCAACACGACCCCGACCTGCACGTCCGTGCCGGCGATCCGCTCGCCGTTCCGCGGGCGCGAGATCTCCAGCACCGGGGGCGACAGACCAGGCAGCGGATCATTGAAGCCCGGCAGCGAGGCCGCGCCCGCCAGCGCCAGCACAAGCGCCGCCCGCAGCGCCACCCGCAGCGCCACCCGCATTGGCTTCGGCATTGACATGCGTTTGAAGTCGGCAATGGTGTATAGATAGCTCCGGAAAGAGTGACGGTATACTCAACCCTTTGTTCCAGATGTATACCAAAGCTCATGATTGTGTATATTACCTGTACAAATGGATATAATTCTTTAATAAATGTAACACTTTGTGCGCATTACTATATTGCAGATTGTGTAATAAAATATGCGACTGAATTTAATATTAATAAAGATACTAAACCCACTGGTCCGCGCCAAAACAGCAATCGCCACTACAAAGGAGAGACGCCATGAGCTCGCGGACGGCGCCGGCCGAGGACCGAGGCACGGGCGCGGCTGCTGGCGGCAGAGAGGCGCTGGGCGCGCGCTCGTCGTCGCTGAAGCGATCGGGGTCGCTGGACGCGCCGGCGGCCGCGGGGCTCGAGACGGACGAGGAGTTCGCGCGCGTGCTCGGCTCGTACGACGTGCGCGAGGCGGCGGACGCGCTGCGGCGCTACCTGGCCCTGGAGCTGCAGACGAGTCTGTCGGTCGCGTCCAGCAAGCAGCAGTCGGCGCAGGCGCGCGGCCAGATCTACGAGCGCTTCAACCAGGTCCTGGACCGCGTGTTCGGCCACGACGCCGCCTCCAAGCACAAGCTCGGCGGATGGCTCGACTACAGCGCCGGCGCGTCGTCCCTCGGCGCGTCGTCGTCCCTCGGCGCCTCTGGAGCGCCCTCCGCCTCGACGTCCGCGTCGTCCATGGCCGCAGCGGCCGCCGGAAGACCGCGCAAGGGTGGCAAGCCGGCGGCGCGCTCGCTGATCGCGGACGACGAGCTGGAGGACTTTGTCGACTCGCTGCCGCCCCACGCGCGCGCGGTCGTGCGGCTGCTGGGCACGGGCAAGGACGACGAGGGCGGTTCCGTGCTGCAGTTCCTCTACCGCGTGGCGCACCCGGTCGAGTTCAAGCTCGAGCTCGACATGCTGCCCGAGCCATCCAAGATGTGTCTGCTGGGCCGCTCGCCCGCCGCCGGCGCGCTCTTCACGCAGCTGCTGCACAAGCCGCTGCTCAAGCAGGCGATCGATCCGCGCAGCCCCGCGCTGCTCGTTTCCATCCACGAGCTCTTCCTCTTCTACTTCCTGCGCCACCCGACGTCGGCCGCGCACCAGAGCAGCCCGGCGCTGGGCGACCCGGCCGCCCTGTCCTCCTCCTCCTCCTCCTCCGTCTCGTCCTCCGCCAGCTCCATCTACGGCTCCTCGACGCCGTCGACCGCGCGCGCCCCTCCATCTGGCGCGGCGTCCATCATGGAGACGTTGTCTGGGTCGTTCGCCAAGCCCAAGCGCAAGACGGCGCACAGCTGGCGCCTGTTCTTCGACGACGGCATCGCGTCGCTCGCGAGGGGCAACCCGTACAACGTGCTGCTGCTGCAGTACCTGCGCGGCTTCCTGCCCGACTCGAGCCAGCCCGTCAAGAGCCGCTTCCACGCCAAGATGGCGCAGCACGCGAGCCTCTTCCTGCACGCGCTCATCGAGTTCTGGCTGCGGCAGAACATGATCGGCTTCTCGGACGAGCCCTCCGCCGGCGCGCTCGGGCCAGGGCCCTCGGCCGCGACGCTCGGCGTCAAGCTCGCGAGCCCTTTCGCTTCGGTGCACACGTACACGAGCTACATGCCGCCGTCCGACGACCTGCTCAGCTCGCTGGTCCTGACCATCATCCACCTGCTCTCGGACTCGTTCTACCCCGCGTCGCTGACGGACGCGGCGACATCTCCTGGCCCTGCGAGCGGCGGGGGCTCGCTCTACGCGCACTCGGCCGCTGGCGTGGCCGCTCCTAGCGCGCACGGAGCTGCCGGCGGCGTCGTCCCGTGCCTCACGCCGAGCGTCACGGTGCTGCGCCGGCCGCTGTACGAGTTCCTGCGCCTCATCTTCTCCCGCGCGCCGATCGGCCTCTCGCCCACGGGCTTCCTGGCCATCACGGACGTTTGGCTCGCGTACCTCCAGCCGTGGCGCTGCAAGCGCTGGGCGGACGTCAAGGCCGCCGCAGGCGCCGCGCCGCGGGCCTCGGCCTCGGACGAAGCGTACTCGCCCGCCTGGGAGAGCTACGTGCTGGCCAACTACCACTTCTACACGTCGCTGCTCGGCGTCTTCGTCGAGCGCGCGCGGGAGCTGGACTTCTCGGGCGCGGACGAGCGCACCGTCGGCCTGCTGGACCGCGTGCTGAGCGTGTTCAACCCCGAGCTGCTCGCGCTGCTGCGCCGGGCGTCGCGCGCCATGGAGAAGGCCCAGCCGTTCGCCGTGCCCTTCCACCGAGCGAGCAGCAGCAGCAACCTGTACGGCGGCGCCAGCGGCGTGGGCGCTCGCCGGCTGACGCGGCGGCCGTCGACGGCCGAGCGCGACGAGAGCTTGTCGCCGGCACAGACTCAGGTGCTGGCCTTCTACTGCAAGTCGCTGGGCGTCGACAGCGTGCCGGTGGCGCTGCACGACGCGTTCCACCGGGACGCCGAGCGGCTGTTCGACAAGCTGTGGATCGCCGCGCCGCTCGGCAGCGCGCCGGCCGAGAGCCTGCTGGAGACGCTGCAGCGCCTCAGCCGCATGCTGCGCCTCGTGTTCGAGATCTCGGACGCGTACGTGGCGTCCACGGCGCACTCGCGCCCGGCGGGCGCCGGCGGCGCGTTCCCTACCGACGGGCTCGAGTCGCTCGAGCCGAGTCGCTACGCGCGCTTCTCACACCTGCTGACGCGCCGCGGGGTGCGCCAGCTGCAGCGCGGCTTGCGCCTGTGCTCTCCGGACGCGGCCAAGTACGTGGGCGACCCGATGCTGCGGCCGATCTGCTCGTTCGAGGTTCCGCTGCTCGTGCGGCTGACGTTCCGCGTGTCGACGTGGCTCAACGCGCGGCTGGGGCTTGAGAGCCCGTACCGCGGCCGGCGCTTTGACGACAACGTGGACGTGGACGCCTCTCGGGCCGACTTCGGCGCCTTCCGCGTCAACCTGCGCTTCCTCGCCAGCAAGATCAACCTGGCCTTCCTCGCGGGCTTCCTGCTGCTCGTCTACGCTGTGTTCACCTGGTGAGGGAGCGCAGTCCGCAGCGCGCAGTCAACGGAGCCAGAGCCAAAGCTGGAGCCGGAGACAGACGCCTCGGAGAGTCAGCGCGCATGCTGCTGCGCAGCTTCTCAAGTAGCTAACGCCACCGCGAAAGGAGGCTCATGCGGCCGCTTCAATTGTCTCTCCCTCCATGCCCGCGCTCGCTCGCCATGAACTAACACCGCTGCCATCACCCACTACAAGCCACGCACGGCGCCTTCCGAGCGTCAAAGCATCTACGGTACCTATTGGCAGAACACGAGTCCCCGTCACGCATCAATTGTTGTCGTCGCTGCTGGCGCTGTCGGCGGCGTCCGCGTTCGAGTCGCTGTCGCTCGACGAGGAAAAGCCCGAGGAGGAGGACGACGAAGACGACAGGTACGAGTGGAGCAGCGACGGCGTGGGGGCCGCCGCCGCAGCCAGGCTGCCTGGCTTGCCTGTCGCCCTGCTCGCTCTTGCCGCCAACTTGTCCTTGGACGCGGACGGCGGGGGCGGCGGCGGTGAGTCGCGCAACTTGGACGCGAGTGTTGTCGCTGCGGACGGCGGGGGCGGAGGAGGAGGCGGGGACGACGGCGGCGGCGGCGATCGGTGGCTGGCTGCAGAGGCCTCGCTACTGTTGCCCGCAGTATTGTGCAGCGGCGGCTTCCGTGGGGTCGGCGCCTTTTTCCGCCGGGGCATCTCGCCGTCGCTGGATGCCTCCGAGTCGGAGGACGAGGAGGAAGCGGACGAGGAGGACGACGAGGAGGCCGCGTTGCTGGCGTCGCTCGCCTCGGAGCTCGAGCTGTCGATGACGCGCGCGCGAGAGGCGCGCGGCTTGGTCGGAGGGCTCCTGGCACTGGCCAAAGCGTCCGCTGCCACGACGTCGACGCGCCCTCGCGCGGGGGCAACGATGCCTTCCGACCGACGGGCTGCAGGCGCTGGCGGGGCAGCTGTCCGAGTGTTGCGCGTGGCCGGCCGCCGCTTGCGCGTCCTGCTCGTGGCGTCATCGTCCGACTCGGACTCGAACGACGACGAATCGTCGTCGTCGTCATCGTCGCTGCTCTTGAGCGCCCGCCGACGCGTCCTGGCCGGAGTCCGAGTAAACTTGGCCGCGCGGTTCGCCTTGGGCGGCTCCCGCTCCACCACGGCGCTCGTAGCGCCGCCGCGTCTGGACCGAGAGGGCCACGCGGTTGTCGGCGTTCTGCCAGTCGACACGCGCACGGGCTTGCGCTTGCGCCGGGTGCTGCCGCCGCCGCTCCCGCTGCTGCCGGCCTCGCTGCTCGCCGACTCGTCGCTCGAGACGCTGGCCTCCGAGGCGCTCGACTCGGTCCACGCCTTGTTGGCGCTGCCCGCGACGCTCGCGTCGTCGCTCGAGCTGCTCGCGTGGCCCGTGTCGTCGTCCGCGTCGCCCGCGATGGTCTCCGCCTTGCGGCGAGCCGAGCAGTTCTTCGGGTCGCTCTCGCTCCTGCCCACGCCCTTTCGATCAGCGTCTTGCATCGCGGCGGCTCCTCTGCGCTCAGCTGCAGCGCACATGGCGCGCGCCAGCTGCTCCAGCGCCTCGGCGTACTCGACGACGACCGAGTCGGGGTCGTTGAACAGTCGGCAGTTGTGCCACACGAGCTCCACGTCCCGCTTGAAGGCGCCCCAGTCCTACCACGGTCAATAGAGGCACGGAAACTGATGAGTCCCTTGCGATCGAAAACGATCTGTCGAATGCTATCCTTCGTACGCTGTAGAACTGCGACTGGAGCCGCGAGCGGATCGTCCCGAGGTCCATTGGGTGCTTGATGACTGTCAGGTAGTCCGGACAGCCATCGAGCTCCGGGTCCACCGGCCGAGCAAACAGTTCCTGCAGCATGAGAGACAAGGAAGCGGGAGACCGTTAGGACGAGCATCACGACGCACTCCAGCACGCCGAGTCACGTACGGCGATGGCTTCTCGCAGCAGTCGTTTGACTAGCGCGAGGCACAACGTCGACAGACTGCGCTGGTTTTTCTGCGATTCATACACACACGACACGAGCCTGGCTGTTAGCATTCAATTGGAACGTGACGTTCAGCTGAGAGGCGTCCACCACAAGCACGTACCTCCAGTAGTGACCACTTGATCCAATCGCCAGGGCGAAGCTGGGCGTCCTCGCGGTCCTCCTCCTCGCTCTCGCTCTCGGATCCAAGCTGCCGATGCCGCCTCCGCAGCCGAGACGCGCTGCGTGGGCTCATTCAGCGTCAGCTACAGACCAACGAGCTTCAACCACGCGCGCTGGGCCATCTAGGAGCTTACCGATCGATCGCCAGTCGCTGCTTGTTGTCCGCCGACTCGTCCGCTTCGCCGCCCCGGGATCTCGTCGAGCGAGGAGCCCCGGTCTCGTCCTCGCCTGACTCGTCGTCCAACTAGTTGGTCCGAGGCGAACAGCGCGTCGTCAGCATCGCGCGTTATCGTACTCGGACGTCCAAAACCGATCGATCGTCCGCGAAACGCACCTCCGACTCGCGAGACGTCTGCGTCTTGATCTTGCTGATGGCGATGCGCGACGACTGGCGGCGCGGAAGGATGCTCCACGCGAGCTCCTGCTGCTTGCGCCGGTGCTCTTCCGCCTTCTCCTGCTCCTTCGCAATCATAATCAGCCGGCCGCGCAGCCTGCCGGACAAGCAAGACGAGGCGAACGCAGAGCGTGTGAGCGAGCAGTTCCACACGACACATGTCAAAGTGGGGAAGAGATTAGACGTACCGATCCTGCTCGAGAGATCCGCCAGACAGCGACGCCACCAGCTGGCGCAGCTCATCTAACGTCGAGCTTGCCACGCGCCATCCGCTTGGGCCTTCTAGGTAGGCGCTACGCCCCTCGTCCCGCATCCGTGCGTCTTCAAGCGCCCGCCGCTGGCTCTTCCGTGCTTGGAACGCATCCACGAGCTTCGAGAACTGCTCTGGGCTGTGTCGATGGTGCCGCCGGCTCTTGTGGTGGTGGCTACTGCTGCTGTAGTGGTGGCTACTGCTGCTGTGGTGGTGGGATGAAGCCGACGACGACTTGCGCTTGTGCTTCCTCGAGGACGAGGCCGACGACGACTTCTTGGCGCTAGTGCTGCTGTGCGAGGACGACGACTTCTTGTGCTTGCTCGACGAGCTCGACTTGCTCCTGCTCGACGACCGGTTCTTGCTCGACTTGCTCGTACTCGTGCTGCTCCTCTTCTTGGACGAGGAAGAGGACGACCGCGGCTTGGACGACGAGGACCGCCGCCTTGTCTTTCCGCTCGAGCGCTCATCGTGCGCGTCGCTCTTGCTGTGACTCCCTCGAGAGATGGACTTGCGGCGGCGGGGCCAACCGCGCGCATCGTTTACGAGGCACTCGAAGCACCGCCACTCGCCGACCGGCCGCTCCACAAGGGGCGGGTCCAGGTACCGCATGTCGTACAGCTTGGTGCAGCTTGCGCACGTCACTTCGAAGCTGTCCGTCGAGGCGGTCGGGTCATCCAGCTTCACTGACTCGCTGTCCGCTGCTGCTGCTGCTGCTGCTGCTGTTGGTCCAGAGCCGTTGGCAACCACTCCATTTACAGCAGGAGGTGCAGCGGCTGCAGGGTTGGACTCGCTCACTGGCTGCTCTGACGTAGGCTCGATCGCCTTGTCGACAGCCTGGGGACTGACGCTCACTCTCCGACGCTTCTTTGCGGGAGGAGACCGTGCTTCCGTGGTGTCAGCCGCCGGGTCGCTGGAAGAACGCTGCTTCTTCGTCGAGCGCTTCTGCTTCTTTTCCGCCGCCGCGTCCGACCCCGACTCGCTGCTGCTGTTGGTCGTATCGTCGTCGACGATCATCCGCTTCTTGGACCCGAGGCGTGGAAGCGACTGCGAGTGGCTGTCGTTCTCGCGACTCGCCGTCGCCTTGCTTGGTTCGCTTCCTCCGCCTCGCTCCTCACTGATCACCACTGGAGGTTCCACTGCCGGAGGAGCTGTTGAAGCTTCACACGAATCCACCGCGTCGGGTTCAACCTTGGTGTCCATAATGACGTCGCCGTCATCAGACGGAATTGCCATGGCGACGGCCGCGTGTGGAACAGGAGCTGCCTTGATGGTCGTGACGCTGTCCGCGGTCGCCTGGCCATTGGGTTGCAGGTCAGCGTGTGCTGCGTCTCGCTTGATCTCCACCACTTTCTCAAACGTTTCTTGCTTGGCGTCTCCGTCGTCGCTGGAGGGCGAAGAGGACGCGCACAACATGCTAATGTCCATCTTTCGGCTGGTAGCGATAGCCGGCGGCGGGACAACAGCAGGCGGGGATTGCGGCTTGAATGGCTCGGCATCTTCCACGATAGTGAGCGTCGCCTTGACCACAGGCTGTTGCTCTTCCCGCGTGTCGACGCCCACCTTGACATCCTCGTTTAACAGAGCTTTCAACGCATGGGGCCCAGTGTTAGGCGCAGGAGGAGCCTCCGAGTCCATCTTCTCTTGCGTCTCCTGCTTCTCCTGCTTCATTTCCACGTCCACCGCTGGCTCGACCTTTAGAGTCCTGCCGCTGCTGCTGCTCTCTTCCTTGGAAGTCAGGTCAAACGACACCTTTGCCTTCCTCTCCGCAGGAATCTTTTCAAGCAGCGCAAGCGAATCCTCTTCTTGGAAATTGATAGACAGGCGTATCCGCTTGGCGCTGGCGAACTCCACTGAGTATGCTGGTTTCCTAATCAAACCCAATAGGAAAGACACACAGCACACACAGTCATGAGTGGCCTCATCAGTGGGTAGAGGTCTCATGAAGCCCGACTTGACTCACCGTTCACTCAGCTGCCAACTCGGCTTGTCCTCCGCGTACACCCAGCAGCCGTCGTCAAAGTACCAGTACGAGGTGCCGCGGTCGTCCGTGCCGATCGAGTCGCCCCGCTGGCACCACAGTCGCAACGTTAGCACAGCCGCCAGAGCGCATGGTTCTCAGCACAAGAGCACTGCCCACCAGTGCGTTGATGGCCTTGTCGTCGTTCTCCTTGAGCGCTCCCATGACAAATTTGTGCAGCTCACTGCACGAGTCGAGCTTCCAGTGGCACAGCGCGTCCAGAATCCGCACCTGCGTGGCTCGACACAACGCTCGTGAGTCACACGCAACGCTAGTACCGTACTGGAAACCAAAGGAGGCCGGGCGTTTGCGTACCCGGTCGTCGACCGTCAGCTCGCTGTACGACGCGTAGGCCATCGGGTTCGCCTCGAACTCGAGCCGCCAGTGCTCCGCGAGCTTGCGCGCGACGGCCTTCTCCCAGTCCTGCAGCCTGCGGTCGAGAGCCAAGCCGAATCAGGCGTCACAGTAGCGTTAGGCGCTGCTTCAACCTGCTACGCGGCCATGACGCGGCGGCTCCGTCGGCGCAGGGGACGACCCGCGACGCGACGAGCGCGCCTCCGCCGGTGAGGAGCGCGTTCTGGACGCACATTCGGTCCATCTTGGTCGTGTACTGCTCCCTCGCGAGCTTGTAGTGCAGCTCGGCGAGCAGTTCCATCTGCGGCGGGCCACACGGCGACGCAAGAGCCGATCTGTCAGCGCTAGCACGTCGGGGATACGCACCATCAGGCCGCGATCCAATAGGCGGCGTACGTGCTCTGGCAGGCCGCTGGACGCGTGGATCAGCGCGTCTTGCAGCTCCTGGCGGGTCGCGGCGTGCGCGCGCGTCACAGCGTATCATTGACACACGGTGGACACAGGAGAGGCGTCTGTCAGTCGCGGTCCACTCGCTGGCCCTTCTTCCTCGCCCGCCCCAGACGAGGTGTAGCGGGGCGCGCAAGCTCTCGCGCGGCTCCCCCCGCGGCGGAGAGGCCGGCGCGATGGGTGGAGACGCGCCTGGGCCGGTTTTACGCGCGAAAACGCGCGCAAGTTGAATTCAAATGGGCGCGTACCGTCCGCGAGAAGGCGCGCAGGCGCAGCGGCCGGCGGAAGGTGGCGCAGAAGTGGCAGACCTGCGCGAGCGCCACGGCCGCGCCCAGGGCCTGCGCGGGCGGCGGCGGCGCGCTCGGCGGCTCGTCCGGCTCGCCAGGGCCGCCGCCGCCGGGGCTTGAGGGCGGAGACGAAGAGCTCGACATGGGCGCGTTCGAGCCGTTCGAAGGGTGGTTTGCGACTCGGGCGACAAACCAAACCGTCTTGGCCGAAAACACGCCCCCCTCCTTTTTGACTTGGTTTCACTATCCGACGACCCACCCTGGTCGTCGTCGCGCTCGCCCTGTGGTCTGTTTTCGGCAGGTTACGAACATGTTTTCAGTGGTTTTCAGACAGCGAGTACGCGCTGTTACGAACCATTAACGGTGAGGTGACACGGGTCAGAGTGCAACGTGATCATGTTGTCAACCGATGGATGCCTTTGCGTCAAATTGACACTGTCAATGGACGAGGGGGCACACCATCACGAGAGAGAACCGATCAAGAGTGCCGTAGTGTGGCTGGCCACCACTGAGCGAGGGAGCAGAGGGCGTCGCGGCGAGAACGACTTGCCTCTGGGCGGCCAGTCAGTCCGCTGGCCAGCCTTAGACGTTGACCGAGTCGAGGTCCTGCACCTCGAGCAGGCCCGCGTGCTCCTTGAGGAGCGGGGCGACCTCCTCGCCGATGAACTCCTCGACCTGCTGCGGGCAGCGGCCGATGAAGAGTGACGGGTCCAGCAGCGAGTCCATGTGGTCGTGCACGGGCTTGAACAGCGGGTCGGCCGAGATGCGCTCCAGCAGGTCGTTGGCCGCGCCCTCCACCTTGACGCGCTTGCCGGCCTCCATCGAGTGCTCGCGGATGGCCTCGTGCAGCTCCTGGCGGTCGCCGCCGGCCTTGACGCACGCCATCAGGATGTTCTCCGTGGCCATGAACGGCAGCTCCGCCTTGATGTGCGCCTTGATCACGTTCGGCCACACCTGCAGGCCGTCCGACACGTTGGCCACCAGGTTCAGGATCACGTCCGTCGCCAGGAACGCCTCCGGCAGCACCATGCGGCTGTCACCACGCAGCAATGCACGACAGTCAGCGGTGGGGTCTGACCGTCCAAAGAAAGCACACGGGGAGCTGCCTACCGGTTGGCCGAGTCGTCCAGCGTACGCTCAAACCACTGCGCGGCGTGCGTCTGCGCCGCGTTGTCCGTGAGCGAGATCACGTAGCGCGCCAGACTGCAGATGCGCTCCGAGCGCATCGGGTTACGCTTGTAGGCCATAGCTGACGAGCCAATCTGTTGGCACCAACGGAGCATCGTAAGAAACCGCTCGCTACTGTTCAGCGCCCAAGTTGCCACCGACCTGGTTCTTCTCGAACGGCTCCTCGATCTCCTTCATGTTGGCCAGAAGACGGATGTCGCCTGGAGCACGGACACCGAACAGTCGGTCAGCGCCACACAAGCCTCTATCAATCGCACATGGGGCTCAATGCGCACCAGCCATCTTGTAGGCGGACTGCGCAATGCCCGAGAGGATCGACATGACAAAGTAGTCGATCTTGCGCGTGTACGTCTGCCCAGAGACCGGGATGACCTTCTTGAAGCCCATCTGCGCCGCGACCAGCTCGTTCAGCTTCTTGACCTGTGTCCGTCCGCATGGGAGCCACACAGTCAGTCTCTCGGTGACGGCACAGCAAAGCATGGCACTGCCTGCCTCCATCGAACCTTGGCGTGGTCGCCCTCGAACAGGTCCAGGAAGCTGGCCTGCGTGCCGGTCGTGCCCTTGACGCCGCGCATGGGCAGGCTGTCGATCTGCTCGGTCAGGTGCTGGAAGTCGAGCCAGAAGTCCTGCAGCCAGAGCGACGCGCGCTTGCCGACCGTCACGAGCTGCGCCGGCTGGAAGTGCGTGAAGCCCATCGTCGGCATGTCCTTGTACTGTTGGGCGCATCGAAGCATACGTCGTTCTCTATCAGATCAAGTGGAGTTCACTTGCATCACGAGCAACACTATGCTGCCGACAAACCTCGAGCGCAAAGTCCGCGAGCGTCTTCATGGACTTGAGCAGCTTGCGCTGGATCAGCTGCAGTCCCTGCTTGATCTGTTGCCGTATAGATAGACCAAGCCAGACACGCCCAGTCGTTAGCCGCGACCGGCGGCATACAGTATCCATCTCCCCTTGCAATGCACCGGGCGCACCTGGATGATGTCGGCGTTGTCGCCGACGTAGCAGCTCGTGGCGCCGAGGTGGATGATGGGCATGGCGACGGGCGCGGCCTTGCCAAAGGTGTGCACGTGCGCCATGACGTCGTGGCGGAACTTCTTCTCCATCTCGGCGGCGTACTCGTAGTCAATGTCGTGCTGGTGCGCCTTCATGGCGTCCAGCTGCTCCTGCGTGATGGCGAGCCCGAGCTCCTTCTCGGCCGTCGCGAGCGCGATCCACAGCTGGCGCCACGTCGAGAACTTGCGGTCCGGCGACCAGATCTCGCTCATCTCCTTGGTCGCATAGCGACTCACCAGCGGGTGCTCGTAGCGGCTGTGCGTGGACTCAGCGGGCGCGGCGCTCATGGTCAAGGAGATGTCGGTTGGTCGGCTGTGAGCGGATTGTGTGACCATCAGTGGCCGGGGCCGCCGCAGCCAAACACGGTGTCCCTTGTTTCGCCTCGCGCAGACTTTGAAACGAGGGAAAATACGAGTGATTGGTGGATGTACTAGATAATAATCAAACTGGATTGGTGGAAAATGCTGGAAGAAACTAAGAAAGCAATCGGTTCCTCACGCGATAATTACGGTACCGCGTTGATATGCTCAAATAAGCAATTTGACGAAATCCATATAAAAGCATCAACTTCAACACGTGCCACCACCTGTGAAGTCGTGTTTCTTTCTAACCAAGGTCTGCACACCCCTCAGCGACCTCCAGCACAACCACTTGCTCGCCCCCATGCTCTCTCTCTCTCACTCTACATGCGGATCTGGAAGCGGCCGGCTTTGGTGAGCGTCCGCACGCCCTTGTACGGCTTGTACTTCTCGTTCGTGATGAGCAGCGTCTCCACGTTGAGTCCCGAGACCGTGGCCATGGGCACCTTGAAGCCGAGCAGCACGACGGGCTTCTCGTCCGGCACGGACGAGTTCTGGTGCAGCACGATGTTGCCGCGCAGCGTCGGGTTGAGCACCTTCTTGCCCAGCTTGCCCACGTTCCACTTGACTGTCTTGGTGGCCTCGTCGAAGAGGCACGTGCCGTGCTCCGTGTTCACGTCGACCGTGCGCACGCTCTTGGGGAACGTCACGTCGACCGTGATGTCCTCGACCTGCAGCCCCTTCCTCGTGTTGTTGGACAGCGTCGGCATGCCGCGCGTGCCGATCTGCAAGTCCAGCGTGCCGGAGCCCTTGTCGTTGTACGAGATCTGCGGCTGGCAGTAGATGGGCGGCACGAGCTGCTGCACCTGCACGCGGTACTGCATGAGCTCGAACTGCCCGTCGGGCGGCACGAACGAGATGACGCGCTCGCGCTCGTAGCGCGAGTAGCGCACGCACGGGTGGAACGAGCAGTCGTCGATGACCGACGGGTCCGTGAACACCATCGTCAGGTCCGGCACGCCCGAGAGGCGGCTGTTGCTGTGGATCACGCCGTTCACCTCGACCGAGATCATGTGCCCGTTGTTGTCCACGATCGCGTCAATCTCCTCCACGATGTCGAAGTAGATCTCATTCTGCGTGTACTTGACGCCGCTCTTGCGCCACGGGATGTTCGAGATCGCGCCTTCGGGCAGCGTGTTGCTCACGCGCGACTTGCCCTGTGGTATGGCGTACACATGACACGAGCGTTGCAGCTTAGAAGCGACTCGCCACCATAAACGCCGACAAGACAGCGTGCGGTGGTAATACGTACCGACACCATGGCCGCGATGCGGTTGGCAGTCGAGGGCGGCGCCACCATCGCCTTGAGCGCGTTCGGCTCGGTCGTCAGCGGGTATCCATTGTCGAGCATTTCTTCCAGCAGCTAGAGAGAGCGCCATGGAGAGTGCAGTACAGTCAGCACGTCGCCTAACCGAGCGCGCGAGCGCGAGAAGAGAGATACGAGAGACAAGCGCTCTCTCGCTATCTATACCTGGTACACGGTGGAGAAGTTGTCCTTCATCGAGTTCTCGTCGAACGTGCCGAAGTAGTCGCGGAAGACGGCGAGCACGCGGTGCAGGAACTCAATCACGAACAGCGGCGAGATCTGCGCGACCAAGAGACAGACACGCGCGCGCCACCAGCGACGGTCAGCGCCTGGCCATACGCGCCGTCTCTCCTGTCCACAGCGCCGGCCACTCGCACCTCGTTGGTCACGACCGCGAGCACGAACAGGTCGTCGCGGAAGACGCTGACGAGGTAGTACTTGCTGGTGGTGATGACGGGCGGCACGTCCTCGCGCTCGCGGTACTTGTTGACCTCCTCCATGAAGAAGTCGCACACGTTTCGGCTCGTGAGTCCGCGCCAGTGCTTCTCGATGATGACCTCCCTGCGCCAGCCATACCATACGCCAGGCACCACCGCCCGTCAGTCTGCCTGCTACTGGCGCCGCGGGAGGCTGCGAGCCAGCGCACAGACGCACCCCGTGGTCGTGATGATGAACATGGACTGGATCATGGTCGCTGCGGAGCTCTCTGCGCGCGGGGAGGAAGTCCCAAGTCCCCGGATCCGCCGCTCCGCTCGCCTTTTCCTTCGGTTTGGGGCGATCCCACCCGCGGATCTTCTTCGCACGCTTCTTGGCAATCAAGCGGAAAGTTGCGCTAAATTACAAATATACGCAATATGTTATCATAAAATACAGTTTTGGGCATCATTGAAGCGGCAAGGGGCACTCACAACCGGCATCAACATCACGCTCCAGCTGCGGCTAACCATCCAGCGCCTTCTGCACATTCATGCGCGCCGCGTTTGTTTTCGCGTGTGTGGTCGCGTAGTGGCTGGAGCGCTGCTGAGAAGCTCCCTCCGCCGTCTACATGGAGATACATCCCCGCACTATACGGTGCTCCAGTACCTTGCGTTTGCCGAGTTCGCACTCACAGACCATGCTGGAGCGCGACTTGCTCGTAGCGGTCAATAGCGAGAGCAGGGAGTCAACTACTGGTGATGAGACACATTGGCGACAAGCCATCACGTCGAGAGAGCGCTCGGAACTGACTCCTGGAGTCCTGAGAGCATGCACGACATGAGTCACAAGAAGTAGCATGGAAAGCCGCTGGTACTGTTTGTTCTGCACAGCAGTTGAACAGTAACGGAGCTTAATCGACTGAGGTTACGAATGCAGTTTCTTCCATTTACTGAGCCATGTATCTGAGCAGAGCTTTCGCACCGCTCGAAGCATCTAGAGGGATGACCTTCGTCTCCTCCCATCGACCAGTTCTACACGCGCTAGTGCAGCAATCCAGGTCGGAAGGGGCTCCCCCGCGCCAGCGCCAGCACTGTCTGCCAGCCAGCAGCACTCTACTCGTCGTATTCGTCGTCGCCGCGGCCCTTGACCGTCTTGAGCGTCTCCTCGTCCACCTTGTACACACTGCCGCCGTTGTAGCCCGCAAACACCTTGGCCGTGATTTCCACTTGCGCGTCCTTGGGAACGAGCTCTTCCGGGATCGGGATGCGCTCCACGATTTCGATTCCCTGTAGAGAGTATGCAAAGTCAGCGAATCCATAGTCATAGAGCGGCTTGACTCGCCTAGCCAGCCGCGCAGCAAAACGTACCGAGTTGACGATCGCGTCGTACTTCATGTCGCTCATCGACACGAACTTGTCGATCTTGGTGATGCCGAGCCAGTGAAGAGCGTCCGGCATGAGCGCCTGGAAGCGCACGTCTTGGATGCCAGCGACCGTCTGCGTGCAGTTGAAGTACTCTTCCGCGCGGTCGCCACCCTCCTGGCGCTTGCGCAGGTTGTAGACGAGGTACTTGGTCACCTCGCCCAGGGCACGCCCTTCCTTGCGGAAGTAGATGATCACGCCGGCACTGGTTATTCATAGGAGTGAAGTCGCGCATGAGATCGTGCCAAACAATATCAGATTCAGCACAGTAAACGAAAGCGACATACCCGCCACGCTGCGCCGTCTCGACGCAGACTTCGATGCCGTGCGCCAAGTACGGGCGGCACGTGCAAATGTCCGAGCCAAACACGTCCGAGCCGTTGCACTCGTCGTGGACACGGACCGCCAGCTCCTTGGTGGGGTCCGAGATCGACTCAACCGAGCCGAAGATGTAGACGGTCATCCTGATTAAAGTAGCACACGAATGCACACGTGAGCTCACGAACAGCGTCGATCGATACAGAACGAGCAGTACGTACCCTCCAATCGGCGGGAGGAAGACCTTGAGGTCCGTGCGCGTCACGAGCTCCGGGTACATTCCGTTGGTCGCCTGGAAAATCTCCTGGCGGAGGTTGGCCTCCGTCGTGTTGAAGCGCTTGGCCACACCCGGCAGGTACCAGACGGGGTCGATGGCAGCCTTCGTGATCTGGAGCTGCGACGAGCTCTTGAGGATCTTGCCGTCCGGCTTCAGGCGGCCGAGGCGTACGGCCTCATGGATCTCGGGGAGGTCCATGTGCGCCTTGGTGACTGCAATGGTCGGGCGGATGTCGTATCCCTTCTGGAAGTACTCGGGGAAAGCCTCGAGCACGCAGTGGCCAAAGGGGTCGATGGTCACAATCTGTCACAGCCAGAGTGAGAACGTAGCTATTGGACACATCAACAGCTTCAAACGGTCAAAGCACCTTCTCCGGGTTACCCCACGACGGGTGGGGGCCGATTTTGGCAGCCGGCGTCGTCTGGGTCAGGTCAGGAAGAGCGGACTTGTCCATGGCACCAGCCGCTAGCTGCGAGCACAGACACAACACAATCGTCAGTAAGCCAGACTTCACACATGCTGGGGCGTGATGTAGAGTGCGTACCGCCAAGCCGCGGTAGATGCAGTACGATCCTCCGTGAGCTCCGATAGCGTTGCGGTACTTGTGGTGGCGCGTCGTGCCAATGATCGGGCCGCGCACGTCCGGCTCCTGCATGCCCCACTGTTTGACCACGAGGGATAGCGCATAGTGAGCGCACATCCGGCTTTAGAGCGTCCACGAGGCTCCATCCTCCACTTACGCGAACGCGGACGGGATCCACACCGAACTGCTCGGCATGCGACGTGAGCGACACGTAGTACTGGTGCGGGTCGAAGAGGTCCTTCGTGTTGATCTGCTGCACGGCCTCGGCTGTCAAGCGGCATGCAAGCAACCCCATCATCAGTCCGCCTCGCTCCAAACGGCCGCGTGCGCGCGTCCACATATACTGTACGACTCACCGTCGACCGACTTCTTGCGCTTTCCCAGCGTGTCGACCTTCTTCATGGGCGCGACGGCCGCGGGGTTGATGGTAGTGCTCATGGTGTCAAAGGTGGCGGGTTTCTTGTCTAGCGGGCTGGAGAGCGGCGAGCTGGAGAGGAGGGCGACAGTGAAACGCACTTGACGGGAACAACGCAAATTGAGTTGTGTGGGCTGCCCTCATCCGTCGCGAGGCGCCGCTTTGGCCCCAGCATGCATTCACTCCTCGCGCACTTTCTCGAATCCTCTTGCGCCGACTATAGCGGCGCCTCGAGGTGGGAGAACACCCGCGCCCTTTTGCCCTTGCACACACGCACGTACACCCTCATAAAGGGAGTTGCGAAGGTATACAAAGCCCAAGAAGAACGAACGGCAAGTGTGTTGAAGTTTTCCGAAATCAGACGAATGCATACAGGCGTAAGAAGTGCTCCAGGGTTTTTACGGAACGTTTTTACAGTGAGATTGGGCGCTGATTGGCTGAAACGGTCGTCGACGTCACTCGGTAAGAAAACGATGATGACGTTGGTGAGGTCGCGTTTTGAGCATCCGGTGAATGCGAACCGAGATGCCGGTCTGAATTCCGCCGACACATCCGAGGCGGGAGACTCCAACCCATGCACGACGCAAAAGCAGGTACGGTACATGTACGAAGGAGGGTGAGCATCATTATTGCCGGCGGGCCGCCAACGAGACACCAAGCACACCCGTTTGATCAGTAGTTTTGATGATGGCTGCTTTTGTGCCTTTTTGGGGTCTGAGCAAAAGGGGTCGAGATTCTCCGAATCACAATTAAGAGCCAGAATTTGTCAAAACAAGGTGACTTGTATTGTGTGATCAAACCGGTTATATTATCCAGCAGAACCGGTATTTCGAACTTTATCGAAGTTTCTCTGTGACACGGTTCAAATTTTGAAAACTCGCCTTTTTGAACCAACCGAAGCGGCGGGCTCCCTTTTTCATACTAAGCGCAAGTAGACGCAGGTCACATCAGGAGTTGGGCGACCCCTCTGCTCGCTTTTTTGATATCTAAACTCGCACCGACGGCTCTGCACCCTCCTCCGGCCGAGACGTCCCCGGTGCGTTTGCGCAGCCTTCCGCGCTGCTCCTGCTGCAGCCCCGCGCCTGGCCTGTCGCTCCTTGGCCTGCGCTTATCTCCGTGTGCTCGTGGGTTCCCTCCGGCCCCCATATCGCGCGCAACAGGCTCCTGCATCCTCCCGCCAGCCTTCAGGAGAGAGAGAGCACCATGAACTCGTTACGTGTCACCAACAACGAGAACGAGGCGCCCATGGACATCGGCAATCCGCGGCCCGTCAAGGTGCGCTACGCGCGCGCTCCTCCCGCCCGCCGCTCCCGCAGTGGACCTGCCGTGTCTAACGGAAAGAGCTCTTTCCCTTGCAGAACTTTCGGGCCATGAACGAAAGCATCCGCGCCGAGAAGCGCCCGCGGCACCTGTCGGGCAAGGGCGCGTCTGGCGCAGCGATCGGCTCCACGCTTGCCCGCCGCCCTGCGCTGGGGGAGCGGCGGGCCGCTCTCGGCGAGCGCCGCTCGGCGCTGAGCGACGTCACGAACCGCATCAGCGTACGCTCCGCCGCGATCTGCTGCCGCACTCGACGCCAATGCTGCGCGCCACTGACGAGTCGTCGTCGATCGTACCGCAGGTCAAGAAGAGCTCGACGGTGCACTCGATGGGCGCGTCCGGCGCGCTGGCGAAGAAGAAGCTGCTGAGCAAGCGCGTGTTCACGACCCATTCGACGCGGGAGGTGCCCACGACGACGGCCACTCCGGTCGCGAGCACCCTCGACCTGCTCGGACTGGTCGACAAGACGCCAGTCAAGACTGAGGAGCCGAAGCACGAGATCTCGGAGCTGGACATTGACTCGGCCGACAAGCACGACCCGGCCATGTGCTGGCAGTACGCCGAGGACATCACAAACTACCACTTGTCCATCGAGGTACGAGCTCATACTACTCTCTGTATGGATTCGAGTCACGAGCTGATTCGTTTTGTATGCGCTCCACCCAATGCAGAAGCAGAACCAGCCGAAGCATGACTACATGGGGCAGCAGGACGACATCAACTCCAAGATGCGCGCGATACTGGTCGACTGGCTCGTGGACGTGCACTACAAGTACGCGCTGCTGCCCCAGACGCTGCACATTGCGGTGCTGCTCATCGACCGCTTCCTGGCGAAGACCAAGGCGATCAAGCGCCAGAAGCTGCAGCTTGTGGGCGTCACGGCCATGTTCGTGGCGGCCAAGTACGAGGAGATCTACCCGCCGGAGGCCGTCGACTTTGTCAAAATCACGGACAACGCGTACTCGCGCGAGGAGCTCTTCGGGATGGAACGGGAGCTGCTCGCGGGCATCGAGTACCGCGTCACGTTCCCCACGTCGTACCAGTTCATGAAGCGCTTTATCAAGGCCGCGCGCACCAAGGACGACCGCGTCGAGCACTTTGCGCACTACGTGATCGACCGCACTCTGCAGGAGATCAAGCTGCTCAAGCACGCGCCTTCGCTCATCGCCGCCGCCGCTGTCCACATGGCCAAGACGGAAATGGGCGACCTCCCGGCCTGGGTACGTCCCCGTCCACCGTGCTTTGGGCTGCCACCGCTCTGTGCTAATAACTCGATCCGTGATGCGGTTGTGTGTTCCACAGTCGCCAACTTTGGAGCACCACTCGACGTATACGGAGGCCAAGCTGCGCGTGTGCGTCGACGACCTGAAGGAGATGCTCTGGAACAGCCAGAACGGCGTCGGCAAGGCCAACAAGCTCACGGCTGTGCGCCGCAAGTTCGCCAAGGAGCGCTTCATGAGCGTGGCGACGCACCCGCTCGCGTTCGGCGACGCCGACGGCAACTGAGTCGAGACGCGCGGCTCGATAGTCGTTGTTTGTGTTATCCACGCCAACGCGCGTGAGTGTGATATGTAAGCGAGCGAGCGAGCGAGACCGACCGACCGACCGACGAGCCCGGTTAGAGCAACCGCGGCGACACCCCAACGAGGCGAGAAGCAGACCCGCGCCGCCTGTAGCATCAGCAAAGCAGAGAGAGAGAGACGAGACGAAAGAGAGACGAGAGAGAGACGAGAGAGCTATCGAGACCAGTGACGCCCTCGGTAAGTCGGTTATACACTTCCATGAAGCATGCACTGTCCATCATCTCCGCTTGCTGCTGATCGTAAAATGACTATGGCATGAAGGGCAACACGCCAGCACCAACAGAAGATGTACGTGCCATGGTGGGGCTATATGATGCGCCTACGCTCGCTGGGGGTGCTCCCTCTTCTACTATAGCGCTCAGTCGACGCCGAGGCCGTCGTCCTCCTCGTCGCTGCTCACGTCCAGAGCCGAGATCTCGCCCGCCAGCTGCGCCGCCATGTCCTCCGACACGTCCTCGTCCTCCGTCGCGGGCCGGGCGTTCGCAACCAGCCGCTCCACCGCCTTGGGCTTCTCCTTCTCCCCTTTCTCCTCCTCGCCCTTGGCCACTGCGCCGTCGACAGGCGAGGCGGAGGAGGCCGAAGGAGGCACCACGACGTCTCCCTCGTCGTTCATCTTGGCCTCCTTGGCGTCGTCGGCGGCGAACGACTGAGCGCGCACGGCGTCCCAGTCGGGCTCCTCGCCCTCCTCGTCGCGGATCAGGAAGTCCACGAGCTTGTAGATCTGGTCGCCGACCTCCTCGTCCGGCTCGACCAGGTGCGCGTTGCGCACGATCGGGTACACCTTCTTCCTGCGCAGCTCGTTGCGGCCGGCGCGCGTGGTGCACAGCAGCAGCAGGCTGTCGACGGCGTAGAGGCGCACGAAGCGGTCGCTCTCGCGCTTCTTCTGGTCGCCCAGGCGGTAGACGCTCGGGTGCATGCCGACCTTGTCGTCCTCGTCCAGCGGCTCGGGCCCGGCCAGTAGGAACATGGCCTTGCTCGGAATGTCGAGCTGGTCGTACAGGTAAAAGTGGTTGTCCGTGTCGAAGCACAGGTTGCGCACGAGCGACGCGACGCCCCGGCGCCGCACCACGTTGGACGAGCGCAGCTGCGGCAGCAGCGCGGCCGCGAGCGTCGTGTCTCCGCGGCGCTGGAGCAGGAAGGCGCGGCCCTGCTCGAGCTGGCTCAGGTTGGCCAAGATGTTGGCCACGTACTGGTAGTCGTCGTCCCACTTGGCGTCGCCCGTGGCCGCATCCACGCCCTCGGGCTCGGGCTCGCCTGCCAGAAAGGCCGTGGTGAGCGTGCGGACCTTCTTCTCGCGCAGCGCCAGCAGCGCCGGGTCGGCCGCCCCCTCGTCCGTGAAGCCGAGCAGCGCCTTGGCGCCCTCGGGCGTGGTCGTCACGTTGGCCAGCAGCATCATGGAGAAGTCGGTGAGCCGCCACTCGGCGTCCTCGACCTGCGCCATCACGCGGTTGAGCAGGTCGCAGCGCAGCGCGCGCTCGCAGGCCGCCGGGTTGGCCGCCGTCAGGTTGATGAGCGCCTTGATGGCGTCCTCGGCGATGGGCCGCATGTCGCTCACGACGCGGCACAGCGCCTGCACCACGTCGAGCTTGCGCAGCTGCAGGAGCTGGTGGATGCCCGCGTCCGACGCCGTCAGGTTGATGAGCAGGCTCGACGCCGACTTGCGCAGCTCCGGCCGCGGGTGCGACAGGAAGCCCACCAGCTCCTCCATCGACTTGACCTGCGCCGCCGTCGCCTCCGCGTGCTGCGCCATCGCTCGCGGCGGTTGCTGCTGCTGCTGCTGCTGCTGCTGCTACTGCTGCTCTACTGTACGTACACCCGCCGATGAACGGAGGACGGACCACGGACCGGTGGACCGACAATGCGCGTTTGCCGCCGCCAATCAGTGCCACTGCTTCCCAGAACTTGGAGACCCGTGACAAGCCCACGATGACGGAATCACGATCGTATTCGCATCAAACAGTCGCTTTATCGATTCATTTCAAGTAATTCATCATACTCACACGACATTTCATTCAGGACGAGTCGCCATTAATGCATGTAGACCACATACATTGACGCGTACCCCTCCGGGGCTACGTTGCGTAACCTGGTGGGTATCCGACATGCCGATGGAGGTGGCGTTGAAGCGTGTGCAGGCGGCGGTGGCGCGCGCGCGCGGCTCGTTCGTGTCGCCGGCGGTGGAGGCGCGTGCGACCGCGGGCATGGGCGTGGGCGTGGTCGCGCGGGAGCCGCTGCCCAAGGACGCGCTCGTGCTCCGCGCCTCCCGCGACGCGTGGCGGCCGTTCTCGGCCGAGAACGCGCTCGAGGCGGCCCAGCGCCAGGCGCCGCGCTTCCTGCAGCAGGTGGACGAGCTCGTGGCCGGCAACCGCGCGCTGCAGGCGGCCGACTCGTTCGTGCCCAACGCGCTGGTGCTCGGCGCGCACCTGCTCGTCAACTTCCCGCGCGCCGAGGACGCGTCGAGCGCGCTGCTGACCGCCGGCGCCGGCCTCGAGGAGCTCTACGTGAGCGCGCTCCCGCGACACGTCGATCTGCCCTTCTACTGGGACGACGCGCAGCTCCAGGAGCTCGAGGGCTGCGCCGACGTCGCGCGGTCCATCCAGCAGGCGTGAGTGTGTGGCTGGCGGGCACGAGGCTTCGGTCCATGGAGCGAGAGCGACGCCAGTGTCCTTTGACTGACAGACGCCGGTGGGGCGGGTGCTTCAGCGCGCGGTTCTACTTGCAGGTGTACCAGCACCTGTTCGGCGCGGGCAACGCGCTCGTGAGCCCTGGAACGTTCTTCTGGGCCGTGTCGGTGCTCATGTCGCGCGCCACGTCGGGCAAGGGCCAGCCCTTCACGCTCATCCCGTTCTTCGACTGGTTCAACCACTCGGACCGCGGGTACTGACGCCCCCTCCGCTCCACCACTGCTCGCCACGCCACCCTCTATTCTACCGCCGCTTACTATTCTTCTGCTCTCCAGCGACGAGTGTGTGCACGAGTACGACCCCCACTCGGGCACCTTCACGGTGCACACGACGCGCGCGTACGCCCCAGGCGAGCAGTTGTGCATCAACTACGGCCACCACTCGAACGTGCGGCTGCTGCGCAACTACGGCTTCGCGCTGCCGGCCAACGCCCACGACGTGGCCGAGCTGCCGCTGCCGCGCGAGCTGCAGACTGTGCGCACGGACGACCCGGCGGCCGCGCAGAAGCTCGCGCTGCTCGAGTCGCTCCGGCTGCCGGGCGTGACGCTCCGCCGGGACCCGGCGCGTGGCTCGCAGGCGCTGCCGACCAAGCGGTCGGCGAGGTTGCTGCCGGACGGACAGCTCGCGTGGGAGTCGCGGCGGTGGCTCGAGGTGCTCCTGGCGGCGCCGGAGGAGATCCAACAGCTTGTGGAGCAGGCCGTGAGCGGCGCAGAGGGCGGCGTCGCGTTTCCCGCGGCCGTAGGAGACAAGGTGGACTGCCAGACGATGGCGATGGTCGACGACCGGCTCCGACAGCACAAGTCGTCGTTGGAGGTGCGCGACGATGGCTTGAGGGAGCGATGGTGTGGTGGTGAAGCGTACTGAGACGGTGGGGCGACTGACGCGGCAGGACGACGAGCGGTTCCTCGACGCGAACGAGCTCCAGCTGGCGCCGTGGCTGCGCTCGTGCCTGTACGTCCGCACGGGCGAGAAGCGCATCCTTCACGCCGCAAAGGCTCAACATGCCAACTCGACCGCGGCGGGCGCTTAGAATCCAATGGCGGCAGTGCCTCAAGGAGAGCGAACGCCTCGCGCGGAGACCCCGTCCGCTGTTCATAGAATAGAGAGGCGCTCGCTGCGGATGCGGAAGCGGATGCGGAAGTGCTGCGGTTCTCCACGCAAGACCCACGCGACGTGAATCAATCCACGACCTGTCCGTGCACTTGGAACCGGTAGAGGCACGTGAAGGCGGGGTTGCCGTGGTTGGACGTGATGGAGATCGCGACGCCATCAATGGCCGTGCGCTGACTCTGAGGGGCGATCGTGCACGAGCGTCAGGCATCCCGACAGGCATCTCGACTCCATGAATGGAGACGCATTGGCAGGGCACCAGGTACGCACCGCCGGCGACGTCAGCTTGAAGGTTTGGCGCGACGGGCCGTACCGGTCGTACGAAAAGTTGCCGAACGGGATCATCGCGACCGTGTCCCGCAACGGGTTGCCCGCGATACCCTGTATAGCACACAAGCATAAGACCACTCACTGGCCGAGCCATTGACACTCCGCAGCGCACGCACCAGGATCTGGAACTCGTGCGGCGCCGAGCTAAAGTCCGCGGCGATCTGCGCCGGGATGTGGTCGAGCGAGACCGCGTCGGCAACGATCTGCTGGGCGAACTTGACCGACAGCCGTCCTTCCGAGCCGGCCATGCCCCAGCAACTGCCGACCTCCATGGTTTCCTGGTCCACAGCCGTCGGTAAGACCCACCTATCGGCATGAATGCCTGAGAGAACAAGGCGTTTGAGCATGCACGACTCACCGACAGAGCTGTCTCCGGCCGCCCGTTGTGCCGAGAGAGCCACCAGGGACCCTGCTCGCATGACGAGAGCACCGAAGCAATCGAAGTGGGCGCGCTCCGATACGACGGCGACGTGAACGCCGGGTCTCCACGGCCAGTTGGCAACCCGACAAGGCCGCCAAGCGACCCGAGCGACATGAACTCGTCCGGGCGTAGCAAATCCCTGCGCGGCATCCAGACGAACCACCTCATCCGTCAGAGATACAGGCGCAACGCATCGCAGTGCACAGGGAAGCGAACGCACCGCGCAGAGTACACGACGTTGGCGCCGTTGGCGAGCGCTGCGTGGTCGACGCGGCCCACACGCTTGGACTCGGCAACGGCCAGCGCGTCCTCGACAACCGCAAGCAGCGCCGGGTCAGCCGCGTTCAACTTGTGGAGCGACTTGGTGCTGGCGTCCAGTAGCTGCTTCTCTGCCAGCAGCGCCTTGGACATGCGGTCCTCGATGCTCTGCAGCTCACGCTGCGTCTCGTACCGCAGATCCTGCTGTAGCGACTCTCGCCACGCGCGCAGCTCCTTCTTCATCTCGCTATGCTCGCGTGTTAAAGCCTCGACATCGTTGTTGTTGACAGAGACGTGGGTAGTCTTGGCTGTCCCGCTCGAGAGAATGGTTCGCAGCTCCTGCAGACAAATCTGTCGTGAGCCATCGCAAAATGGAGCTGCAAAGACCTCTAGCCGAGCAAACACGGCTCTACTCACCGCTACGTCGTCCTGCTGGTCCTTGATCACGTTCAACATGGTCGCTTGCTCCTGGGTAGTCGTTTCCAGTCGCTGCTCAAGCTGCGACGATTTGGACACAAACTTGGTCCACTGTAGAGCATTCACGGCCATGAGTCGAGTGTGAAAGCTGGGATACGCAGTGCAACTGCTGCACGCACCAGTTCGTCCGAGTGGCGGCTCACGACGCGCTCAATGTGGACAGACAGCGCGCTGTCGGCGTCCGCGAGGCTGAACTTGCGCTGCGCCTCGTCGTGCACCTGTCGGAACGCCTCGTGCACCAGTCGGAGGGCCTCGACGTCACGCTCTTGGACCTGGAGCGCCTGGCGGAGCGACACGATCTCGCTGCTCATGGCCGACAGCTTGACGTCGACCAGCTCCTGCACGAGCGAGCGCATGGCCCCCTTCTCGTAGGCCCCGAGCCCCGACGGCGCGCCGCTGACGGACGTCGTGATGGTGTCCACGTAGCGGATCGCTGCGGTCAAGTACTGGGGCACAGCGATCGCGACTGCGAAGCAGCAGAGCGGCGCCAGCAGCCACAACACGTTGACTGCCATGAACGAGTGGCGCACCACGAAGCGCTGGGTGCACGATGAAGGGCACGACAACACAAGAGAGAGAGAGAGAGAGCGTCAGGAGAGTTCAACAGAGCACGGAGTGACAAGTCCACGGACCCAGCACCGCCGGAACCACTTGGAGATCTTCTTGACGACCGTCCAGGACGCGACCTGCTCACTGATTCCTACCGGACAGCACGATCGAGAGCGTCAGTCTTTCTTCACAGCGAACGCGCCACGCCTTCGACCGACCGTAGTAGCGTACACGTACTCGAGACCACAGCCGACCGGCGGTTGAAGAAGGCGGCGGCTCTGGCTGCTCGCTGCTTCAGCGTCGGCCGGCGCAGGCTCCGGCGTCCGCCCTCGTCCTCCTCGCCGCTCACTAGCTCGTCGTCGTCCTCGAGCTCCTCGTCCTCGTCCTCCTCGTCCAGCGCCTCGCTCTCGTCGCCCTCGCTCTCGCTCGCATCAAAGTCAACTTCATCATGCCTTCGGTACATACTGCTGCGGTACGTCGGCCGGCGCAGCGCCTCGTAGCCGTCCGCGTCCTCCTCGAACGCGCGCAGGTTCAGGTTCAGCATGCGCTGCACCGGCTCGGGCGTGCGCAAGCCGGGGCTCGCGGCCGCGCGGCTGCGCGTCGCCGGCGAAGACGCGCTCGGGCTGGCGCCGGCGCCGCGGCGGGCTGAGCCGGCGGCGCTCGAGCGAGTGCGCACGCTATACGCCCGGGCCCCGTCCATGCCGTGGCTTCTCAATACTGGCGTACGTTGCTGCAATATGCGCGGATGACCGTTGCTTCCTTCCGTTGTTGCGTATTGGACTCATGCAAGAGCGAGCAGCTCCGCTGTAGCTCCCCGTTCGCGCTGTCTCATTGGGTGAAAACAAAGGAGCTTCATCATTGGTTTAAATCCACGATTGTCATCCGCATGAATGATTTTCATTGGTTGAAACTCGCCAAGCGTTTGAAAGTTGTCGCCCAATCCATTCCCCTCGCGTCCATAGTGAAACGCAGGTGCTTTGGGCAAGAGCGTGCGCGGGAATGGACATGGCGACCAGAGAGGTCGCTCGACGCCGCGCCGCGGCCAACGGAGCAGGCCGCACGGCGGTCAAGAAGCAGAGCGGCGGCGCGGACGAGAGCGCGTCCTCTTCCGCCTTCAGCCCGATGGCCCAGGCAGCGACGGCCGTGGCGTTCGCGCCGGACGCGGCGGTGGAGGCGATGGCGCCCGGGTCGGCGGCGCTGCAGGCGACGGAGGCGACGCCCTTCCCGTCGCTGCTGGGCGAGCGCAAGCGCGAGGCAGGAGAGGAGGATCTGTCCGTGGAGAACGAGGAGGAGGAGGAGGAGAACGGCGCGGAGGAGGAGGAGGCGGACCCCGCCGCCGCGCGCATGCTCGCCATGGCCGAGGACGACCCCGGGACGCTGGTACAGTGCCCGTCGCTCGAGCCGTGCTTCGAGTCGTGGGAGGACTTCCACCGCGCCATGGAGGGCTACTGCATCGCGACGCACCAGCCCATGCGGCTGCGCACGTCCGACTCGGCCAAGGCCGTCAACTCGCGCGCGGCCAAGCGCAACAGCCTCAAGGAGCCCATCGACGAGAGCGTCGGCTTCGTCAAGAAGCTCTACCTGTGCACGCACGGCGTCAAGTCCAAGCCGCGCGGCAAGGGCAAGCGCCCGCGCCAGCACTACCGGTACATGGGCTGCCCCGCGATGATCCGCGCGTGCATCTCGGAGCGCAAGCCCGGCGATATGGGCGGCGAGAGCAAGTACGTCGTCCGCGTCGTCGCCCAGGTGAGTGCTCTCACGGTACAGTCTCTGAGTCTGGAAGGGCTGGATTGAGCCTCATCGAGTCTCGTGATGGCCCCAGATCAACAAGCACAACCACCGCCTGAGCGAGCACCTGTTCAAGTCGTACTCGGAGAGCCGCGTGGTGATCGACGACGAGCTGATCGAGTCGGCGGCGCACGCGCGCGCCAAGGAGGAGGCGGGCTTGCCCAGCACGTCCGTCGTGCCCTCGGCGGTCGAACAGCTGCCCGCCGTCGCCGTCGCGCCGATGATGGACGAAGCCTCGCTCAAGGCCTCCGGTGCGACACATACGATGCCGAGGCGCGGAGAGGTCAAGAGGGCTGACCGACCGTGCGTTGTTCTGTTGTATCCGACAGCCATGTTCCAGCCCCAGACGCTGGATCTGATTGGCGCGTCGCGCGCGAAAATCCGGTGCGCCTTTGTTGCTGTATAGCCTAGCATGGAGCCTCCACTCACGGTAGTCTGACGCATGATGCATGATAGGATCGGGTGGATCGGCACGGGCATCATGGGCGCCAGCATGTGCGAGCACATTCTGGTGCGTGAGTCTGCAGACCTCGCTGCTTCATCGTCCAACACTAAGTCCGCGTGGTTGTTCGCGCTCAGACTCACGGCTACGAAGTGACGGTGTACAACCGCACGGCGTCCAAGTGCGCTCCGCTTGAGCAGAAGGGCGCGCGGATTGCTCAGTCGCCGGCTGAAGTCGCGCTACTAGCAGGTGGAACTCACGGATCCTGCTCTCGCGCGTCACGCGTGCCTCTAACTCGAGCGTCCATGCGTATGCAGATGTCGTATTCGTCATGGTGGGCTTCCCGCGCGACGTCAAGGCGGTGATCCTCGACCCTCAGATCGGATTGCTCACCCGCATGAAGCCCGGCGGCATCATCGTCGACATGTCGACCAGCAAGCCGGCGCTTGCCAAGAAGATCTACGAGGCGGCGAAGCTCAAGGGCGTGTCCGCGCTGGACGCTCCCGTGTCGGGCGGAGACGTTGGCGCGCGCGACGCGACGCTGTCCATCATGGTCGGAGGCGACGTGGACGCCGTGTACGTGGCGATGCCGTTCTTCAGCGTGCTGGGCAAGAACGTGCGGCATATGGGCGGGCCGGGCTCGGGCCAGCACACCAAGATGATGAACCAGATCCTGATCGCGACCAACATGGTGGGCGTGGTCGAGGGGCTGCTGTACGCCAAGAAGAGCGGGCTGGACATGGAAGAAGCCATCTGCGCGGTGAGCACGGGCGCGGCGGGCTCCTGGTCCATCTCGCATATGGGGCCGCGCATCGCCAAGCGCGACTTTGACCCCGGGTTCTTCGTCGAGCACTTTGTCAAGGACATGGGCATTGCGCTCCAAGAGGCAGACCGGTACGCCGGGATGCGAAGCTCCGACCGAGTATGCTGGAGACTGCACTGACAATCGTGCTGCGTCGCAGGATGAACCTCTCGCTACCAGGTCTTGCCCTTGCGCATCAGCTGTACATTGCGCTCAAGGTACACGACGGCTCATGTCTGCGGGGTAGTGTAGAGTGACGCCAGCGAGACTGACCGACGGATTGATTGTGCGTTATGATGGCGCCAGGCTCAAGGCCACGGACGATCCGGTACGCAGGCGCTGATCCTGGCGCTGGAGCAGTTGAACGGTGCGTCATTGGCATTGCCTCTTGCTCGCAGACCAACGGAGCCACTGCGGCTGCTGACTCGCGTGGATGGATGCGCCAGGTATTTATCCCGAGAAGACCAACAACGCAGAGCTCGTGTGAGATACGCCATGGGCCACTTGGCTGCTACTTCGCACACGACCTGATACTGTAGTCCGTCATTGCTTGCTTTGCGCTCTTATACACCCACTGCTTGACTTCCACCCGCTTTGATGGCACGTACTCAGTACTTGAAGTCTGTACTGTACAACAAGCACTTCATGCATGGATGCACCTCTCCTTCAACGCACCAATGAGATCCATCCACCTTCCCACGTTCAACTTGATACGACCACATTTTGCAAAATCACCATCATTCATTTTTGGCCAATCACATCGTGTCCAGGGGCGGCACTGGTTTCCTCCGTTTGGTTTGGCGTGCGGCATTTCCACTTTGGCGCCAGAGGATCAACTACTGCAGTGTCATCGGATCGACCGGCGAGTGCCATGGCGTCCGCGATGCTCAAGCCGAGGTGAGTGCCAGCAGACAACTTTCTAGGGGCCTTAGAGGCGCTTCCTCCTCCCTGGAGGCGGGAGGCAGCGGAGGGGCGTGGAAGCGCACGAGGTTCCAATCGGACCAGACCGAAGTGGCTGAGCTGAAGGGGAGGCCATCGGATGAACTGATGAGCGGGTTATTGTGCTTGGTACGCCAGAGTCGGATGGATCGGGGCTGGGATTATGGGCTCCAGCATGTGCGGCCACATCCTGGTGAGTACTCCGAGAGCGCGCGCAAGAGTATGGATTCAACGGTGCTCAACCAGTCGTGGGTTGGTTGGTTAATTGGTTACATGGCCAATGGATGACAGAGCCACGGGTATGAGGTGACGGTGTACAACCGCACGGCGTCCAAGTGCGAGCCGCTGCGCCTCAAGGGAGCCCGCGTTGTGTCCTCCCCTGCGGAAGTCGCCGAAGCTTCGGGTATGCGAAGTGTTGCGTCTTCTGGCAACTCAAAGACTCATCTTTACCATCGTTTCTGTGTTGATGGACACGTAGACATTGTGTTTGGCATCGTCGGCTACCCGTCCGACGTCCGGAGCGTGTTCATGGACCCTCAGTCGGGCGTGCTCTCGCGCCTCAAGTCCGGTGGCGTCATCGTGGACATGACGACGAGCGAGCCGTCGCTGGCCAAGGAGATCTACCAGGAGGCCAAGAAGAAGGGGATCGCCAGCCTGGACGCGCCCGTGTCGGGCGGCGACGTCGGCGCCAAGAACGCGACGCTGTCCATCATGATTGGCGGCGACTCGGACGCTGTCGACTCGACCATGCCGCTGTTCAACCTCATGGGCAAGAACATCCGCCACATGGGCGGCGCCGGCGCCGGCCAGCACACCAAGATGGTCAACCAAATCCTCATCGCCTCCAACATGATTGGCGTGGTGGAGGGCCTGCTGTATGCGCAGAAGAGTGGCCTCGACCTGGATGAAGCGATCCAGGCCGTCTCGGCTGGCGCCGCCGGCTCCTGGTCCATCAGCAACCTCGGTCCGCGCATCGCCAACCGGAACTTTGACCCTGGCTTCTTCGTCGACCACTTCCTCAAGGACATGGGCATCGCGCTGAAGGAGGCAGAGAGGTATGCGCGCTGTGTGACTCACGAGACGCGTTGTGGATGGCTAGCTATACTGACGCGGTGACGTGATGCTCGGGTTTAGCATGAACTTGTCGCTCCCGGGTTTGTCGCTCGCGCACCAGCTCTACGTCGCCGTCAAGGTGCGTTGCCGCGGCTCTATCGCCACTTATGTATGAAGCTAACGTGCGTCTTGGATTGAACACTTGTTCAGGCGCAAGGCCACGGACGCCTCGGGACGCACGCGCTCATGCTCGCGCTCGAGCAGCTCAACGCCATTGACCACCAGGCCAAGTGAGACCATGTGCCCACCGTCAACTGTGAAAACAGGAAGGACCGTGTCAAATGAAGGTGTACTGCTGATGTCGCCGTCCTTTGACATTATCCTGCAACTTTATTTCTGGTAATGTTACCGGTAAATCGTACCCGCAACTTGAACGAAGCAAAGAAAGAAAAGCCACGGAAGAAGGTTGTAAAGCCGCCGCAGAGCATCGATCTCCGCGATGGATCTCCCCGACGAGGACCTCAAGCAGCCGCTGGTGGAGGCCACCGAAGCCCCGCAAGCCCCGCAGGCGCCTGCGCGGTCACCGACGCGGGCGCCTCCGCTCGCGCCGAGGGTCCTCCAGCCGGGGCCGCGCAAGAACCCGGCGCTCGAGGGTGCTGACGAGGAAAAGGACGACGCGATGCCGGGTAACGCGCCTAGAGGGCAGCAGCAGAAGCCGCTGCCGTACTCGGCGCCAAATGTCCACCCGTACGCCGTGCCGCAGTACCAGCCGAACCGCTACGCGGGCAACGGCAGCGGGTGGGGCACGACCGACCAGGACCAGCCGTACGAGAACGGCAGCGGACAGGGCGCCACCATCGACATCGTCTTCAGCGGCATGTACACGCTCGCGGCCGCGCTGACCGTCATCCAGGGCTTTGGCATGCTGATCAACTTCACCTACGCCTCCAGTACGTGGGGCGGTGGCCGTTGATGCGTTGGTGCTGGAATGGGACGCTAACTACGAACGTGGTGCTCATGCACGTGATATGGCAGTCGCGCTGGGGCTCTACACTATGGCATTCGGTACGCTGCATCGGCATTTGAGTCGTGCCTTTCGTATCTTGACTCTTTGCGTGGCAAAACCGACTGATAGGCGCGGCGGTCATCATGTACGACCTCAAGTCCGTCGTGAACGGCGTGAGCGTGGAGATGTACCTGCCGTTCCTGGGCAACTACGTCGGCCGCGCGATCACGATCCTGTTCTTCGCAGTGCTCTGCGCGCAGACATTCGAGTATATCGGCTGGACCAAGCTGATCGTGCTGTACAACGCACTGGTTGCGCTGCTGCAGGGCTTCGTCTACTTCACGACCATGACGGTCACGACCAGCCAGACGCACATGGACGACGACCTGCCCGACATTTAGCGCGCTGCAGAGAGGACCGCTGGCTGCTCGTTCGTGTTGGTGGCGCGTGGCTCCCCGCGTCCATCGCTCTATATTCTAATCAAGTTCTTGGCAGAACCCTGCGTCCTAGGCAGACTTCAACTACGTCCATACATCTTGTTCGTCTGCATGCATGAACCAACATCAAGTCAGACTAGCCGAGCTGCGCCCGCTACGCGGGCGCTTTGTATGTGTTAATCGTTGTATAGAGAGCAAAAGCTCGCTTACGCACGCGGATGTAGTTGTGTGTATTTTCGTGACCGTTAGCTCGCTTGCGCTCGCATTTTCTAACTAACGGCGAGCTTCGCTCGCGGGGTCGTCCGGCTGGCGCCCTCGGACGGTTGTCCTAGGTTTCGCTCGCTGCGCTCGCAAAACCGTGCTAGTCAAGTCAGATGACCAGCTCATCATGAGCTCCTAAAAACGGCACCATGTACCATAGTTTTAGTGTCATGTACCTCTATTTACCAGTAATTCCTCGCATTTAGCGGGAGACAGACCGCGGTACTTTACCGCACAGTCTCTCGAGAAGGGCATTCGTTGCCCAGTTCCGCATTCCCGCCGACGTCATCACCTTCCTCCCGCTCTGGCTGTGCGCGCCTGCCCTTCCTGCTATCGCTGCGTCGCCGGCCTCCGCTCGCCACCAGCTCCTTCGCCGTGTTAACCCCGCTTGCAGCTAACTGCGCCTGCGCCTGCGACGTGAGCGCCGCTGTCGTCCCGTCCCGATCGCAAGAACCCGACGAGCCAGACGCCGCTTGCTTGACCGGCCGCCGTCGCGATGGCGTGCGGACGCGTGTGCTGCTGCGGCGCCGGCGTGAACGCGCGCATGCTGTTCCTCATGATGTGCGCGGTCATCGAGTACGTGTCGCACACGGTCGTGCTCGTGTTGGGGCCCATGATCGCGCTGCACTTCTACCCGCGCTCGTCCTACCACGTGCTCGGCTTCTACACGGCGCTGCTCGCGGGCGCCGGGTACCTGGGCCACGCGCTCAGCTGCCGGCTGTGGATCAACCTCGCGCGCACGCTCCAGAGCAGCAAGGGCGTGCTGCTCTGGGGGCTGGCCGTGCTCGGCGCCGGCTACTTCAGCCTGCTGCTGTGCCAGAGCCTGCTGGCCATGACGATCGTGCGCTTCGCCACGGGGCTCTTCAGCGGCGTCGTCCCCGTCGCGCTCGTTGAGATCGACAACATTTGCGGGTGCGTCCAAAACTATATAGGCGCTATCTAGCGCTCGATCCCCCGCGTGGGATGTGGACAGCGCAGGCGGCTGACCGAGTGATGGGTGTGGACGTGGTGGACAGCAACCGGCAGACGCGGCTGGCGTTCGTGGCCAAGTACCTCGGCGTGGGCATTGGCGCGCTGGCGACGGTCCTGCTCGTCCACGTGGGCCGCACGCTGCCGCAAGACGACCCGCCGCTGCCCGAGGCCTCGCTCTACTTCTACCCGCTGTGCTTCGTCTCGATCGTCGCGTGGATCGCCGCCATTGTCATGCTCGTCGGGCTGCGCATGCGCAGCCGCTCGTCGTACATGCAGCTCGCCGCGGGCGACGACGACTTTCTCAACTTCATGCCGCAGGCCAGTCGCCAGCCGACGGACGAGGCGCTCTCGACGCCCACGAGCACGAGCAGCAGCGACAGCGAGCTGCGACCGGACACGCCCTCGGTTAGCGCCGCAGCGGCGCCAGGCGCTTCGACGGTCGACAAGGTCAAGTCGGCGTTCGAGGAGACGTTCGGCGTCAGCATTTCGCGCCCAGGCGGCGCTCCCAACGCCAAGAAGTTCCCGCTGCTGCTGACGACGCCGCGGCCGCACTTCCGCATGATCCGCTCGGTGCTGCCCCACTACTTCCACGGGTACACGGCCGATGGGCACGTGATCGTGTGGGACTTCCTCGGCCAAGTCAAGATGGACCGGCTGCACTCGTCCGGCTTCACGACCGCCGACATCCGCGAGCACTACCGCTTCTTGGTTCAGTTCGCCGTGCACAAGCTGCTCAAGGCGCCGGCGCAGCGGATCGTGTACGTGATCGACCTCGAGGGCCTAACGCTGACGGACACGGACGATCGCGTCATCGAGAGCGCCAAGGCGGTCATCTCTGCGCTGCAGCAAGAATTCCCGGACAAAGTGCAGACGATCGCGGTGCTGAACGCACCCGTGTGGTTCTCGCAGGTCATGGCGGCGATCCGGAAGAAGATGCCCAAGCGAACAGTGGACAAGGTGGTGTTTTTCCGCGCTGAGACCATGACGTCCGATCTGATCAGCCTGATGGGCGTGGACAGCCTCCCGCGTCGCTATGGCGGCCGCAACGGCGTCGAGATCGGTAAGAGCAGCCAGGAGCGCTCGCTTGACGAGCTGCTGCGGCGTACGACGGGGTCGTTGGAGCAGACGATCGAGATGGTTGGAGGCCGGAGGGCGCGTAGTCGGTCGCGAGCCAGCAGCATCCGCAGCGACGACGGCGGGAGTGACGAGGAAGCGTTCTTTGACTCGATGGAGTACGGCTTGCAGGAGGACGTTGACGCGGACGAAGCGATTGCGATCGTGGTGCACTCGCAGACAAGCGCGAGCGCGCCAAACGCGACAGAGGCGGTCGTGCGGAGCAGCGCGGCGACCCACAAGGCGCCAGAGAAGCCCGCGCCCATCCAGGAAGACAAGCCGCGTAGCGCGAGCCGCTCGAAGACCGCGGCGAAGGCGTCCGAGCCGGACCACATCCCGGACCTGACGATCTCCCGCGAGCCGCTGGCGTGCCTCGTTCTGCTCGTGTACTTGTTCTGGCAAATCATCCAGATCAGCTTCGACGAGATGCTGCCCCTCTGGTTCTTCGAGCAGAACCCCATCACGATCGGAAAGGTGCACTCTGCCCCCATCCACTCGACCGTGTCGTCCATGACGGTCACGGTCGCCGGGACGCTCGCGATCTCGTCGCTCGCGGTGCTCGTGCTCCAGTTTTTCTGCTGCAGCTTCTCGTCCGCGACCGCCATGACGCCGCTCGCGACGCTGCGCGTGGGGCTGCTGCTGCAGATCCCGCTGCTCGGCTGCTTCCCGCTGATCGACCTGTTCAAGGTGGACGAGCTGCCGCTCGCGTGGGTGATCGTCATCGCCGTGATCGTCGTCAAGCACCTGTCGAGCGGCGTGGCGCTACACGGCATCGTCCTGCTGCTCGACAACTCGATCGCGGTCGACCGCCGACTGGCCGTGCACCGCGCCGCGCAGCTCGTCTCGTACGGCGCGCTGTTCCTCGCGAGCGCCATCGCGCCGGCGCTGTTCGCGCTCATGGGCTACTTCGAGAAGGGCTTCCCGTTCGACCAGAGCCTGCTCTACTTCGTGGCGACGCTCGGGCTGCTCTTCCTGCTACTCTTCTCGCTGCTGATCCCCAGCCGCCTCAACTTTCCCCAGCTCTTCGTCATGGGCAAGCGGTGAAGGTGGCTAGCAGGCGCTGCGTGTGCGTGCGCGTGTGTGTATGTGTGGCGACTGCAGTAGCGAGCGAGGCGCGGGCGAGCGTCGCGGTCTCAAGTAAAGTATGGGGGCAGAGGACACACGCCGATAGAGACGCGCGAGGACGACGGACGCATGAGAACAAGCGGAGCAGGCGCCACCCATGGAGTATGAACAACCGCTCGTCGAGTGCGGACTCCCCGTGTTTGAGGGTGTTGTTGGTTGGTTGCTGTACTATCACAAGATGACCCTCTCACGCACTCTTACCTCCAGTCTCGCACCGCTCCCGTGTCGGGTAGAGCGACCGCGACAGGGAGGGAGCGAGCCAAAGCGCCTTGAAGCGTCGTATCATCCACGCCGCGCTCCTGGCCGCCGCTGCTTCGTCTACTACGGGCGCCGTCGAGCGCCAAGCGGCTTTAATACCAGCAGCGCTCGCGGCGGCACGGACGCTGGCGGGCCGCGGCTCAAGGCGCGTGCACGCCCATGCCCGAGTTGGAGTAGACGATGACGACCGCGGCGAAGAGCAGGTTGAGCACGACGGCGAAGTAGACGACGACGTAGACGAGCGCGTCCCAGTAGAAGATGGCGGCGAAGTAGGCCACGTAGAGCCCGGCGACGTGCGCGCTGATGCCCATGAAGGACGCGAGGCGCACGACGCCGGCGAAGCGCGCGCGGTAGAGCGCGTGGTAGTTGCTGTCGCACTTGGCGAGCTGCGCGAGGCGCGCGGCCTCGGCCTTGGCGGCCGCGTCCGACGTGAAGGTACGCTGCGCGAGCATGTAGACGCGGTAGATGGCCAGCAGCGCCGTGTCGAGCGCCCACGGGTCCTTGGCGCGCGCGGCCTCGAACTCGGCCGTGACGCTCTCGACCGACTCGCCGTCGCACTCGGACTGCGGCAGCGCGTTCTCCATGTACACGTTCTTGATCTTGTCGTACGTGAGCGCGTGGATCCAGACCGAGAGCCCGCCCAGGACGCCGAGCGCCATGTACGCGCCGCCGTAGCGGTGCTCGAGCAGCAGGGCGACCACGAGGCAGTTGGGGAAGATGACGAGCCCGTCCACGAAGCCGTCCAGGATGCGGCCCGTGCGCGTGCCGCGCTTGCACAGGCGCGCCACCTGCCCGTCCGTGCAGTCGGACACGATCCAGAGGAACATGAGCGCGGCGGCGGCCAGCAGCGAGCGGCGCGGCGCCCAGCCGAGCGGCGCGTGGAACTCCGAGTCGTACAGACACAGCGCGGCGGCCCAGCCGAGCGCGAGCCCGAAGAGCGTGATCTGGTTGGGCGTCACCACGAACGGCAGGTAGCTCACCACGACCGCGGGCACGGCCGCGAGCCGCCGGTGCAGGTAGTAGTCGATCAGCTCCTCCACGTCGTACATCTTGGTGCTCGTCGCCAGGTGGTAGCGCTCCAAGATGGTGCCGAGCGCGTGCCGCGGAGACGTCGGCCAGGCCGAGACGCCGCGCGCCTTGGCCGCCGACAGGAGCGGCGCTGCGCCCGAGTCGGCGTCACGCGCCGAAGCGCCCGCGCGCAGCGTCGCCGCCGCGTGCGCGCGCTGCATGAGGGGCGAGCCCGACGCCGTCGCCCCGTAGAGCTTGGCGGACTCGCTGGGCAGGTCCACGAGCGCCGCCGCGCCCGAGTCGGCGGCGCGCGTCGTGTCGACCGAGAGCAGCGCCATTCCACCCGCGACGGGAGAGCAGGAGGGGTCGAGATGCGAGCGTGGAGCCAGACGCCGAGTGCGTCGTAGGAGGAGGGAGGGAGGGAGGGGGAGGACGCTAGAGAGAGCGACCGACCGGCCGACCGACCGACTGCGGGAGTTGGCGCGAGATGATTGGGAAATGGGAGTGGCTGCCGTTTTGTGGCCTCTCTTTGTTTCGCTATTGGGTGTACACGAGTTGCTCTATTACAAGGACGTAGGTTTAAGTCAGTAGAAATTTTCGTGATGAGACTGGTTCAGATTGTGGCAGCAGCCACTCGTCGTAGCGGCGTAATCCATGTGAGACAAGGCGCCTTGCTTCTCGTCACAAGTCACATGCCGCCTGGGTCAGTTGCAGTCGCCTGCGTGAAGGTATGGATGCCTGGAAATTCCGTACATAGTGATAGATAGCGTGGGTTGGTTGCGACAGGTCGGTACGGTTCCTGTAGGCACGAATCAGTCTTCTTTTTGCCAAGTGCTCTATTCCAAGAGCAGGACGCGTCGGCGTAGCCGTGCGAGGCCTCGTCGCGGCGTCTGCTTTAGCGGTGGCGGCAGGACGCCGCTCTCCTTCGCCTTGACACTTGGTGCCGGTCCCAGAGAGGCTGTAGCGGTCGCGGAGGGCTGTCCTGGCGCCCCGAGCCGTCGTGGCCGCCAGCATCCGTCCGAGTGGATCAGGAACAGCGTCGACGAGGCCAGCGCAGTGACCGCGATCGCACCCAGGGACCAGGTCTGTGAGGCATACACTCGCCGTAACCATCGCCATTGAGACTCGCGCCCTCTTTCGGTAGTCCTTCATTCGGTAGGCAGCAGCATTGAGGTCTCTTGCGCACCTCGAACGTGACTTTGACGCCCAGATCGTCCAGCAGGGCGGAGATGAGGCCCAGCGCCCCGCTCCATGCCGTCATCACGGCGCCGTACGTCCGGATGCCAGTGATCTGATCCAATCGGTGGCCCGTGGGGCACACAGTACACGTGAATGACTATCCGTGCATGACGGATACGCCGCGGCCAATGCTGATACGTGTAGGGTGAGCCGTACCAGCGAGTGAGCGCAGGGCTTCATCCATGCGTTGGCCACTGCGTGGACCACTCTGCGCGATGGTCGGCCAGTCAGTCAATCCGTCCTATCCAGGGCATACACTTGCCCCATCGCCTAACACGTTGACGCACCCGTAGACGACGCAGCACGCGCATAGAGCGACGGCATCCGCGTTCCGGAAGGCCACCGCCGCCTTGACATCCACCTCCAGTGTTAGAAGGATATTATAACAGCACCCCTCGTTAGGATCTCCAGGCGTTGGCAGCTCCGTACCACCGCGAGCGGCCCGCGCAGCACGACGTCGACCCGCAGGTACCGGACGTCCGTCCAGAGCGTCGGCGTCGGCCGCGAGGACTCGCAGTTGAGCTGGAAAGCGACCGCGCAGCTCACGACCCAGAAGAGCAGCAGGCCCGCGACTCCCGCGGCCGCGTGCGCGATCTGGGCCGCCGTAAAGCACTCCGAGTCGGCTCGAGGCAGCGATGTGTCTGTGCCGGCAGCTGTGTAGCCGATAAAGAAGCACTCGAGCGGAAGCAGCAGTGTAATCATGGCGGGGAGCGCCGCCCAGAGGCTGTACAGCCGCAGCAGCAGCGTACAGAGATCTTCCGCGGGCGCGTCCTTGGGCTGCGGCTTGAACAGCGGGAAGCGCTTGGCGCCGACGCCGCATGCTACCACCAAGACACCAGGCACGAACGCCAGCGCCGCGTAGAACTCGGGTCTTGGGAAGCTCGCGGGCTTCAAGTGCGCCCAGAGCGGGTACAACAGGCTCTTTCGCAGTATTGAGGCGATGGGTTTGGCCGCCGTGGGCCACGGGACGACCGGCAGGAACGCCAGGGACGTCGACTGGACCCACGGCAGGAGTTCCAGCAGCACCGCGAGAGTGACCAGCGCGTTCTGCCCAAAGTATCGACGCGGTCGCCACGGAAAGCCCTTGCTCGTCTCGACGCCGCCCCAGACGCCGACGACGTGCCACAGCCAGGTGGGCGAGCACTTGCGCCTTGAGGAGCCCTCGTCTCCATCTAGGAGCCCCTCGGGTCCAAGAAGGACGGCGCTGCCTCGCTTCCACTCCCGCGGGAACGCGAACGTGTCCGTAGGTGCGTCAGCGAATGTGAGAGCGGCGCGAACCGAGCGCGTCAGGAGCAGTCCGAGCGCAAGCGCGAACGCGATGGCGCCGGCCGCGAGCGGCAGCTCGAAGGACCGCAGCTCGCCGCGGAAGAAGCACTGGGAGCCCGCGTAGCCGGCGTCGCACTCACAGCGCTCGGCGACGCTGACGGCGCGGCAGGACCCGTGGAAGCATGTGGCGCTGGAGATGCCGCACATGACGACGGTTGAGGAGTGCGAGTTTTTGGCCAGTGAACTGGTCCGCACGTGGCACTTCAACATGATTTTAATGTAGTGGCTGCAATGCACTAAATTGAACACTTCCATTAAATAGTACTCTGTCGGATTATCGGTAGTGTCACCCACTATAGTGTCACCCACTGTCATGTCTATCACCCACAGCAGTGCTGCCTACTCCACATTCACAATCAATTTGGCGCATTGATCATGCAATTATTTGTTTTCACAAAGATCTGGCACACTTTGCCCCATAGTAGCTATAATGAAAACACATAAAACAACTGTATGCATATACAATCATTGATACAAGTAATTCTCTATCCTCATATTCCGTACTTTCAGTATAAAGTGACATTTCGTTTAAACCATAGCGGCATTGGAAGGAACAATAAATCTTTGGAAAAAAAAGAGTGCGGTACGCTAACACTTGAACTTTGTATGTTTCAACGAGCTTTCAAACCTAGGACGAGCGATAGGTTTGAGCTTTATATACTTTCCCGGCCACCTTTTCGCCTTGGCGATCACCACCAATTCCCAAGTTGCCTTCCCGCCCCGACTCGAGTCCGCTCAAGATCGCCATGGTCTCGACGCGGTCCCAGAGCGCGCGCGCCGCGGCGTCGCCCACCGCAGGCTCGGCGTCCCCCCAGGAGCCCCCTGCCGCGGCCGCGGGCCCTCCCCACACCCGGAAGCTGCGGTACCTGACGGAGGACGGCGCGCGCCGCATCCTCGAGTACAAGTACAGCGGCAGCGACGCGTCGCTGCTGTACAACCACGTCATCTCTCCGCTGGCGCAGCGGCTGGTGGACCGCGTGTTGCCCCCGCGGCTGGCGCCCAACACCATCACCATCTCGGGGCTGTCGCTCGTGATCCTGTCGCACGCCGTGCTGCTCTGGTTCGCGCCCAACATGGAGGAGGACGCGCCGCGCTGGGCCTACGCGCTCGCGGGCGTCGCGCTGCTGCTCTACCAGATCCTGGACGTGGCGGACGGCAAGCAGGCGCGCAAGACGGGCAACTCGTCGCCGCTCGGGCTGCTCTTCGACCACGGCTGCGACGCGCTCAACGTGGTCGTCAGCGCCTGCACCTTTGCCTCCACCATCAAGCTCGGCCCGTCCTACTGGGTGCGTGCGCCGTGCGCTAGTATACCTTGCGCCCGTCGCCCTGCGAGACTTGGTCAAGCGCTCGTGTATATGAACTGACTGACACGTGGCGATGGACGTATGGTATGGCCGGCAGTCGCTGCTGCTGCTGCTCGCGCCGGCCCAGGTGTTCTTCATGGCCACGTGGGAGGAGTACTACACGGGCACGCTGGCGCTGCCGGTCGTCAACGGCCCGAACGAGGGGCTCGCCATCATGTACTCGGTCTACCTCGGCACGGCCGTCGTGGGGCCCGACGTCTGGACGCAGCCCAACTTTCTGCTGCCGCAGCTGCAGAACAACCAGGCCTTCGTGCTCATGACCTTCGTGGCCGCCATGGGCCAGTGCCTCGTCAGCGGTGAGCCTGCCGTTTGCAGCGGCTCGTGGCGCTCGGTTGCACTTGCGCCCCCTTCCTTCCTGACGCTGGCTGTGCTTGCTTGCTTGTTGCTCCGACCGTAGTGTACATGGCGGTGCGCTCGCTGGAGCGCAAGGCGCGCGACGGCATGGCGGCGCTGCTCGGCATCACGCCGTTCGGCGCGCTCATGGGCCTCTCGGCGCTCTGGGTCCTCATCTCGCCCTCGGACATCTTCACGGACCACCCGCGGCTCATCATGTGGACCGTCGGGCTGCACTTCGCCAAGGTAGAGGACTCCTACTGGATGGTGACGCACGAGCGGCCATGACGGACCCTGTTGCTCTTGTTGCGCTGCTGCCTGCTGTAGATGGTCATGCACATGATGCTGTCGCACATGTGCGAAGAGCCGTTCCGGCTGCTGCGCAAGACCTTCTCCATCCAGCTCGCCGTTTCCTTCCTGCTCGTCGCCGGCATCGTGCCGCTGGTACGTCAGTTGTTCCTCTCGTCTCTGTGATTGGTGGGAGCATCTCGCTGACTGACTGCTTGCCCGACCTCCATGGGCGTGGATGGTCGGCTGCCTCTGTAGGGCCACGAGCAGGCGGTGGTGCAGCTCTTCTTCGTGCTGACGCTCGCCGCGTACGCGCACATGATCTACTTCGTCGTCACGGAGCTCGCGACCATCCTGGACATCCACGTCTTCAAGGTCAAGCAGGTCTAGACCACGGACCACGCGCTCGGCCACGCTAGCGCGTCCAGAGTACCAGCCATGACCGTTTGTCTCGCGCGCCTATCGTCACCACGAGAGAATAGATTGTGTTACCTGCGGAGCCGCCACTTGCTTGGGGGTTGCAAGTACGGGCACCGCCCGGTACGCGCCTGCAGCGGCTTCCAAATGTGAGATGCGAGCGTCTGGGCTTTTCCTCGAGCGGTCTATGTGAGTGGGCGGCATCGCCGCAGCAGTCCGCAGCTGCTACTGTCTACGCTGACAAGTAGGCCGACAACTACGGCAGCGAGCAGCACTAGCACCCAAAACCCGCGTCTGAGGACCGCCAGCCACCTCGTCCGCGGCTTCCGCCCCTGCCAGCAGCGTGCCATGGACAAGCAGCCGTTAGAAGACCAGGATACCTCCCGTAAATCTTGTCTGCATCCACATCAGTAGTCTGTACCGGGACGAGTCGCGGCTGCGCGAGCGGCGACTGCATCTGGTTCACGCGCTTGTCAATCAGCTGGTAGCGCTGCAGCAGGCCGCGCGTGGACTCGTCCAGCTCGCGCTCGAGCTTCTTGAGCGCGTCGGCGAGCAGCTCGTGGCGCTCCTCGAGCAGCTTGCCGCTCGTCACCAAGCTCACGATCTGCCCCGAGACGTGTGACATCTCGATCGCGCGGCTCTGCTCCTGCAGGTCGGCGTCGTACTTGCGCCGCTTGGCCTCGGCGTCGAGCTCCTGGATCAGCCCGCGCTGCACGCGCAGCTCGTCCAGCACGTCCTCGGCCTGCGGGCCCTTGATGGCGCCGCCGCCGTCCGCGCCGTCCTCTCCGGCGCGCGAGGCGGTCGAGCGCTGCAGTCCGAGCTTGCCCTGCACGATCTGCGACAGCTGGTGGTTCAGGTGCTCGAGCGAGGGGAAGATGCCGCTCGCGTGCTTGTCGAACTCGGCCTGGTTGCGCAGCAGCTCGTCCTTCTGCTGCACGAGCTGCGCGATCGTCTCCTCCATCTGCTGCACGTACTTGCGCAGCTCCAGCGGCGACCGTGCGTCCCCCGCTCCGTCCTCCTCGTCTTCGTCCTCGTCGTCAAACCCAGCGCCATGGTCGGTCGGCGCTGGCGGCGGCGGCGGCTCCTCCACCTCCATCCCCACATGCTCGTCGCCATCGTCCTGGACGTGGTCAAAGTCGAGCGCCTGCTGCACATAGTCCTTCGAGTACTCGCCCAGCAGCCTGGCCGACGTGCGCGGGGACGTGTTGCTGCGCACGCGCCCCGCGGGGCTCAGGCAAAGCGCCGGCGGCCGAGTCGCGGGCGTCGTCATGGCGCTCCCGGGCCGCTCGCGAGGGTTCCTCTGACGCAACGCGGCGGCGGCGCGCCCCAGCTGCTCATTGCGCACGACCGACAGCTCGGCCAGCCGCATGCGGTCCGTGCGCCGGCCCGAGTCCTCGCTGCTCCCCTCGTCCGTGTGTTCCGACCGCGACAGCCGCAGCAGCCGCGCGCTCGCCGACGTCGGCGTCGTGCTGGCCGACCTCGCGCGGGCGCTAGTGGCGGCCGCGCTGGGCGTCCGCAGCTGGCGAAGTAGCAGGTCCGCGTCGTCGCTAGATGGCGCTGGCGTGGGGACCGCCCCGCCCCGCGCGCGGCCGATGTAGTGGTGGATGTGCGCCAACTCGCTCCGCGACTTGGCGATGCGCTCGTTGAGCCGCGCGTCCTCGTCCGCCATGGCCGCGCTCGCGGGCGAAGCTGGCGCCACGTCCGCCATGCAGACTAGCGTACTGTAGCGGCTGTGTAGATGGAGGCGCTGGGACGCGGGGGGGCGTCAGCGGGAGGCCGCGGCGTGCGTCGAGCGCTTCCTGATGCTCCGCGGGATTTGGGCGCGCAAGAAGCGCAACAGGCCGCCGCCATTTGGGCTAATCGTGTGGGCCACACATTTAAAACAATGTGGTCTACATAGAATAGGGTGAATGTACTTTGATGTGGGTCACATTTATTGTATTGATGTGGTCCACACCAACCCATGTTGAAGGTCTTTGGTGCGATTTGATACTGTAACAGTGACTGGCACGCACTGTTGGTGCATCGGACACTGCCATGTAATGTAGTTTCATGACAACTCTCTGCAACCTCCACAACGGACGCAGCAGCTCCGACATGGCCACGTCTCCTGGCAGGCAACGACCTCGTATTGGCAGTCCACACGGAAGCTTCAGAAGACCGCGATCGTATCGACCAACTGAGTGATGCAACTTGTGTGACGTCCATGTGGAGGCTCCATGCATAGCAAACGGAAGAGTTGAGGTGAGTTCATCAGTCATTACATTGATCCCAGCGCGCCACGCTGCCTGTTGAGAGCAGAGCGACTGCCGTATCGACCGCTCCGCAACCAACGTACGCGGACTCGAGCAACACTACTACTATACACAATGGTGAGCGTTGGGGGACGGTGATGGCTCACTCGCCGCCGCTGCTTCACGGGAGCGAGTCGTCGGGGCGCTTGATGATGACGGTCTTGTTCTCGAGGTAGGCGTTGAGTCCTGCCTGTCCGAGCTCGCGGCCGATGCCCGAGTCCTTGAAGCCGCCGAAG
>JAADXZ010000043.1:0-61650 GCA_023338055.1 Phytopythium mirpurense
TACTGCCGTTCGATGACGACGTGCACGATGGGAACTACGTCTTTCAGCAGGACAACGCGTCCATCCACGGCTCCAGATCCACTAAAGTCTTTCTGCGCGACCTGAATATGACGGTCCTGGACTGGCCGGCGCTCTCCCCCTATCTTAATCCCATCGAAAACGTGTGGGGGATCCTCACGCGTGCCGTTTACGATGGTGGCAAGCAGTAAGAGACCGTGGAGAAGCTCGAGGATGCGGTGGTGAAGGCGTGGGCGGACATCGACCCGGCAACCCTCACCAAGCTCGTGCAGCCCATGCCAGACCGGTGCAGTGACGTTCGGTCCGCCAAGGAGCAAAGACAAAGTACTAGGAAGGGATGCGGAGCAATTGTCGGGCCCTCATCGCCCGTAATGCGAGTGGATTTCCGCCGGTCGGATCTTTTTGTCGCAGCCTCGGTACCTACATTTTCACGTTTTGGGTCGTAAAATGAGAACCACTGCACATTTCGAAACAAGAATTGCACAGATCGCCTAGTTTTTCTTTGCTTTTTTATAGTATCGGTTTGACGGTGGTTTTGTGTGATTTGGACCAGATACTGCACATTTTGGGTACGTTCGGACCTTTTTGTCGCGCACTGTATAGAAGAGAAGGCGCACGCGGCCCGCACGCAGCTCGGAAGACGCTCCGCAGCTGTATCCCATGCCCACGCCGCTCCGCTCGGGCGCGCGCAGCTCCAGCGACCAGGAGGAGGGCGGGGCCGTGGATGCCGACGACGGTTTCGGGGACGCCGATGAAGACGAGACGCTCGCCAAGCAGCACGCGCTCATCCGCGAGGTCGCGCTGGTGCTCGCGGTGTCCGAAGTGCAGGCAGCCGAGGTGCTGATACGCTTTGACTGGGACGCGGAGAAGCTATTGGTGACGTTCTACGCCAACCCGCGCAAGTTCAAGACTGATCAGGTTGTCGAAATCGCCGACACGCCGCGCCTCGAGCTTGCCCCCAGCCTCAATGTGCGTCGCCCCGACTTTGTGACTCGAGTGCATGATGGCACTGTCTACCTCGTCTCACTCCCTCTTCACAACTGACGTGGCCGGCGATCTCTCTGCAGGTCCGCAGTGGGGCGACAACCGCCCTGCCTGACAGTGGCGGCTTCAAGAAACTGGACGTACTGTGCGCGTCTCTCGGAGGTGGCGCGCAGCTCCTACAACACGTGGTGGTGCGGCTGAAGGCTCTCTTCGAGCGCATGACGAGCGTAGGCGAGAGAGAGAGGGCGAAGGCGACGGGTGACTATGTCGCAGCGGTTTCGGAAGTGTTGGTGGCGCTGCGCCTCAACTCGTTCCCGCTCCAGTGGATTGCGATGAGCCAGCGATCCGTTGCGCTCGCGTATCTGATTCACATCCGCATCGACGCGCTTTACATGGCGCTCGGAGCGGTGGAAGCGGATCAGTTAAAATATTGGGGCCACGAGTTTCGTCGCCTCCGAGTGGCGGAGGAGGACTGGCTGGAGGAAAGGATGGAGCTGTCGACCGACGCGATGCTCTTCGATGACGTTCCTGACGAAGCCAAGCGCGAAGAGGCTCTGAGTTTGCTGAAGAATCAGTTGGTGGCGTGGCCCGTCGTCGGTCCCAAAGACGACCAAGCGGGGATGACATTGGAGCTGAAGATGTCAAAGAGGCTGTCCGCGTTGATGGGGCGAACGGCCGACCGCGTGTTGAGCTACGCCGAAACGCACCAGAGAGGTTTGTACGCGTGGTATGTTCCAGAAGAAGACGTGATCAGCAAGCGTCAGATCGGTAACGGCGAGTTCGGCTACCTTTATGAAGGCGTGTGGTTCGACTATCGCACTGGGGCACAACGCAGGGTGTTCGTCGAGACGCGCGATTATGATTCAGAGTACGGTGGCGATGTTGAGCTCTTGGGCAAGCACGTCACGTTCGCGCGCGCGCTCATGTTGTGGTCGCAACTGAGCCACAAGCACATTGCCAAGCTGCTCGGCGGGAACCACCTATCGCGACCCGAGTTCTTTCTCACCTAGATGGCGAGCGAGGGCGACTTCTACCATTTTTTCTGGCAAGGGGACGAAGACAACCTCAAGTGTCTCTGGAGTCTCTTCGCGCAAGCTGCGGAGGGCATCCAGTTTCTCCACGCGAACAACATGGAGCATGGCCACATCAAGACGACCAACCTGCTCGTGACCTGCGTCGGGTCGGGCGACAAGGAGGAGCTGGTCGCCAATGTATCGGGTCTCATCGCGGCAATCCCGACCGGCAAGTATGATACGGCGATACGCGAGGACTCCTTCAAGGATACTAACGTGCGCTGGAAGGCGCCCGAGCGCTTGGTGCTGCGTGATGATGCAACCTTCGAGCTAGGCAAGTCCGACGTGTACTCGCTCGGGCTGTGCCTCATCTATGTAGCGACGGGGTGGCCGCCGTTTGACACAATGAGTGACGACGAGGTCATCGACTTCAAGTTGGCTTCGCGACCCTACGAGCGGCCGGAGGAAGGCTTCACCGACGACGAGTGGGCTCTCGTCGCCAGCATGTGCGACGACGACCCTGACAAGCGACCCACTCTCGACGAGACGATTGCGACGATGCACGTCTTGGACAAGGCGCGACGCCAGATCTGGCGTTCGGAGGATATGCCGCTGGCTTTGATACGGTGAGTAAATTTTACGGAAGTCCCGAACGCCGAGCCTCGACGAGCCAAGCGTGACAGGCGCCGCAATGTAGGCCTAAAAGTCGAAGAGAAAGAGCATTGCAGCACTTTAATACTGTAACAAGTGCTGTTGATGCTATGGAGCCGAGTGCCAGGGTTGCACTGCCAGACCAGAAGGCTGGAACGGACACGCGGACAGGCGGCTGTCGCGTTGCCCCTTCGCCAGCGAAATATGCCATGTCGACAGCCGCACAACCGGCGACCGCCCGACAGGACGGAAAACAAATGGGCAACATACGAGAGAACCAGAGAGCTCGGCCGGTGGACTTTCGGCTCTGTCTGATATATGGCGATTCTACCCGCAGACCCACAGCCGTTCTCTCCCTCTCCCTCTCTTGGTCTTGGGCTCTTGTAGCACCGCAAGGCAAGGAGCCTTGCCCTCCTCCTCTCCTTTGATCGGACGGCGGCCCCCTCCGTCGACCGCTCTCCAGCTCGTTCATTCTCCAATCTACTCGGTCTCGGCCCCATCCACCACCACCACCACCCAAGCGCCACTCCCCTGCCCCCACCGCAGCCATGAAGGTCTTCCAGGTCGCCATCGTCGCCGCGCTCGCCATCGCCGGCGTGTACGCGCAGGACGAGTCCGCCTCGGCCGCTTCGTCGGCGGCCACAACCGCGGACACGACGACGTCGTCGATGGCCATGGGCAGCATGGACATGGCCAGCAGCATGGATATGGGCGCCAACACCACCGCCACCACGGCGGCCAGTGGGGCAGCGGACGCCACGGTCTCCGCGTCGAGCACCGACGGCGAGACCGACTCGGGCTCCGTCACGGCCGACGACTCGTCGAGCTCCATGACCGAGTCCTCGGAGGCTGCCTCGGCCTCGTCCTCGTCCTCATCGACCGCCGGCTCGGTCGGCTCGGGCTCCAACGACGCCTCGGCTGCCGTCAGCGCGCTGAGCGTCGTTACCGCCACCGTGTTCGCCGCCGGCGCGTACCTGGCGTAAGCGAGCGGGAGATGGCGGCTCCACGCCGCGTCGAGCGTGCATGCATGCATCATGTTGAGTTCCCTACGCGTTGCGTCCTCCGCCGGCTCTTGCTCCAGTAGAGCAACGAAAGCGAATACAGTTGATCTTTAGAGCCAAACGTCTCATCACTGAAACGACGTGCTTGCCTGCGAACTCGTGGTGCTTCATTCAGTCCGCCGCCGCGTCCCACAACTTTCGGAGAAGCGGCGTCTGACACGACAAACGGCCCAAGAACGCGACCAACCAACCGCTCCTATCGATCGATCGGATACCAGCGTCGTCGTCGGCCACACATCGCAATGCGCGCCAAGCTGCGCGTGACTCGCTCGACCGCGCCGGAGAGCGGAGTCGGGCGCCATAGCCTCGTGGACCTCCAAGACGACGGAGAGAGCGACCGCGAGTGCGTTGAAAGCTGTCCGGCGCCACCACAACCTGCGTCGTGCTCCCCGTCGGCGCCAGTGGAGATCGACCTGACGCAGTTGCCCGAGAGCGATGGCGAGGAATCTGGCGTTCACCGCGCGCTTCAGACCGGAGTGGACGCTGCGAGAGACGATAACGACGACGGCGACGATGAAGACGACGACGAGGTGCAGGTCGTCGGGTGGACGGCGCCGCGCGAGAGCAGCGACCCCGTCAAGCTCGAGCCGAGCAAGCGGCGGCGCGTGGCGGACCCGAGCGGTGTCGACTCGACAGCCGTGACGCTCGGCAACTACGAGGCGCTGGAGCGGTTCCGCGCGGCGCTCCGCTGCAGCATCTGCCTCGAGCGCATCCTCAAGATGACGGCCACGCACTGCGGCCACGTCTTCTGCGGGCCGTGCATCCGCGCGCAGATCCGCGTCAACCGCAAGTGCCCGCTGTGCCAGCGGTGTCTGCAGACAACCGAGGTGCACCCGCTCTTCTTCTGAAGGCGACGCGCGGGACGAGTGGTCAGGGCACCGGACGCAAAGAGAGAGAGTGAGTGTGTTTATATCATAGCGTGTGAAGGCGCAGTGTATCTATCCTCAGGCGATCGGTGATGAAGGCCAGCATGCAACCAACAAGTTGTTCCCGAATACAGTGCCGTCTTGGGCTGCTTTGCTCAATGATAACCTTCTTCAATGGGAGGGACGACACGAGCCGGTTGGCAGGTATTGGCTTGGCTTCGACTGCAAGCGACACGAACAGATCAAGAAGCAAAGACTGGTGATGAACAGGGAATGAAATGCATCGTGAATAGACGACTCTGCCGACTGAATGACCCGATTGGTCACCAAGGTGCTGCTATCTACGGCCGGAGACCGCTTCACTGCCACCACAGAACGGGGCGTGGGGGGAGGTCCGCCGACAACACTATCAGCTTAGCTGGTAGTCCTGCGGCGAGTAGTACTCGGCCAGCAGCCGGTAGATGTAGGATGGCTGGTGCGCGCCCGTGTTGGTGATAAACAGGCTCACGCACTCCGGCGGCACGTAGTCGTACGCCGGGTTCAGTACCTCGAGCTGCCATCGCGACCCAAGCAAGACGGCGTTAGCTCCGTGGACACTTGCGCTCACCGACCAGCCAACGCGTCGAAGCAACGTACGTTCTCGACCGTGTCTTCGTAGTTGTAGATGTCCGACGGCGCCATGAGCTCGCTCAGCACGTCCAGGTCGTGCGCGTACAGCGGGCAGAGCTTGATCAGGCCGGCGACGCATACGACGGGGACCGAGCACTTTTTGGCGGCCAGCGCGATGTTGTAGAGCCCCGACTGGCCGATCAGGCCGCCGTTCGCCACCACCGCCGTGGCCGGGAGGATCACCTTGTTGACGCGCGCCATCATGGCGAACACGGCGCTGTCGGGGATGATGATGACGTGGATGCCGTGCTCTGCCAGCAAGTGGGCCATCTTCTGGCCGTTGAGCGTCGGCGCCGACTCTACCACGATCACCTTGAACTGGCGCTTCTTGGCCGCCGTCTTGAGGAACTCCCCCACCGACTCCGACATGCCGAACGTCAAGATCACCTCGCTGGGACGTCACGAGCGTCAGTCAGTCTGTGGACGCGTGACTTGGACGCGGCAGGTTTGCGCTACGCACTCAGTGTGGATGTACTCCATGGCCTGCTCCGCGATGCTCGCGTGCAGGCTGTCGATCTCCTCCGTCAGCTCCGTGATCCCCTCCATCACTGACTGCCGCGCACGTGTCTAGAGGTTAGCACCCGACGCACACCAGACGCAGGCGCCGTCGCGGCTGGCCCACGCACCAGCTTGAGGTCCGTGATGGGGATCGACAGGTCCGTGTCCGTGCCGGGCGTCAGGATCGTGCCGAGCGACCGCGAGAGGTTGTTGCTGCTGCGGCTGCTGAGAGGAGCGGGGGTCGGCGCGCTCGCCAAGCTGTCGGCGGGCAGCTTGAGCGCGTTCGAGTGCTCCTCCCGGATGACGTACAGCACGCGGCGTACCACGTTGCCGATCACGAGCTCTGCCATGTCGCAGCGGCGTCAGCAGTGCTCCGCGGAGCGTGACGCCGCGCCGACGCCGAGAGAGCGATTCGACTGATAGCGGACGACGCACCGTGCGCGTGCGCCTTGGTCAGCATGTGGCCGAGCTGGCGCACCTTGTCCAGGATCTCGCCCGCCGTCGACCAGTCGACCGTCTCCAGCTGCCATCAAGCGTAGCGGTGAGGGCGTGGGGCTCAGCCATATATATATAGAGAGAGAGAGGCGCAAGGCGCCAGTACAGCTCGAGCGGAGCCTCACCATGTTCCGGAGCAGGCTCATGGTCTTCCGCGCCGTCTCGTACGAGCCGCACAGCTGTCTGTTGGCCACGGGAACGAGCGTCAGCCGTGGCGATTGATTAATCCAGCGATACAGCGGCCGACAGGAGCACGCGGGGCACCCACCGGCGCTTGAGGCTCAGCACCAGCTCGTCGACGCTTGCGCGCACCGCCGGCCACTCGGCGAGCCACTGCTGCAGCTCCGCGGACTCGACCATCGCTCCGATCCAATACTCACTGCGCGGTGAGTGAGGTCCACGAAGAGAGCGCGCCGTACCCGAACCTTCTCAATAGAAGGTCGCAGTATACCTGAACCTTGTCAGTAGACAGTACTAGTATACCCCGGACCTTGTCAATAGACGTCTGGTGGGTCGGAAATGAAGTGGTGTACACTATTTAATGTGCTCTAGGTGGCCTTTTAGGTTCGAACGTCTCGAACCTAAAGTCGAATCGGCACAAGCCCGAGTGCAGCGAGCGGCTGGCCGAGGCAGGATGGACGCCCTGATGCGCGTGATGGCGGCCAAGAAGCGCGAGCTGTCGGAGATCAAGAGCAGCGCGACGGACAAGTACCTGCGGCGCGCGGAAGTGGAGTCGCTGCTGGCACAGGCGGCCGAGAATCGCGAGGAGGACGCGGGCTCCAAGCGTCGCCGTGTGGCCGCGTCCACCGGCGCAAAGGACGGCGACGATCGCGCAGACGCTGGCCGCGAATCTGCGGCCGGGAAGGACAGCGAGGGGATGCACCAGGGTGAAGCGGCGGGCGAGGCGCAGCCGCTGCTGTCGTGGACAGACATGCGCAAGCGGCTGCGCGACCTGGGGCAGCCGATCACGCTGTTCGCGGAGGACATGGCGGCGCGCATGGCGCGGCTGCAGCGGGCGGAGATGGACGCGGCCACGCGGCAGGAAGACGAGCTGGGCGAGGGCCACGGGATCCGCAACCGGTTCGTGGGCGGGGATGGCGACGGGGACAAGGGCGGGCGCGAGGAGGGCTCGACGCGGGCCTCTCGGGACGCGGGCGACGGCGAGGACGGGGCGGGGGCGGACGCCGCGGGGCGCGAGCGGGCGGAGGAGGGCGAGGAGGAAGAGGACGACGGGTCGGATGACGACAAGACGGTCTACCGGTTCTTCCGGTCGATGCTGCAGCAGTGGGAGAAGGACCTGGCGAACCGGCCGGACCACATCAAGCGCACGGCGCAGGGCAAGATCGCGACCAAGACGATGAAGCAGTGCAAGGACTACATCCGGCCGCTGTTCAAGCTGTGCAAGCGGCGCGAGGTGCCCGCCGACATCCTGCCCAACCTGGTCGAGATCGTGCGCTACTGCCGCCAGGGCGAGTTCGTGCGCGCCAACGACGCGTACATCCGGCTGGCCATCGGCAACGCGGCCTGGCCCATCGGCGTGACCATGGTCGGCATCCACGAGCGCACGGGCCGCGAGAAGATCAACGCCAACAAGCAGGCGCACGTCATGAACAATGAGGCGCAGCGCAAGTACCTCACGTCCGTCAAGCGCCTCATCTCGTACGCGCAGTCCGTCTCCAACGTCCTGCCCTCCAAGAAGGTCTCGTAGCGCTCGGGAGGGAGGGAGGGGACGAAAAGTGTCCGTCTATCATAGCACAGCAATCAAGTTTCGCATGATGCATTCGTATCCACCCAGTGGCCTAGCCCACAGCAGCCAAGGACAGTCGTTTTGACGCTCGCGTGGTGGTGGACTGCATTCCTATTCACCGGGTGGCCACACGAGTTGTCGCCCTCTCTGTCTGTCGTGTGCTACTGTAGAGCACAGCACAGCAGTCAGCTGTTAACCGTCGTATGACTACTGTACCTACTGCTGGCCTCCGTAGGGCGGCGGCTTGCCGAACCCAGCGCCTGGGGGCGGCGGTCCACGCATCATGCCGGGGAACTGGCTGCCCGGCGGCGGCGGGCCTCCGAACCCGCCGCCGAACGCGGGCGGCCCCATGCGCTGCTGCCGTTGCTGCCTCTGCGCGAGGAACACCTGGTGGTCGCGGTGGATGTTGGCGAGCAGCTCCTTCGTGAGCGTCACGGCGATGCGGAAGCTGCGCTCGTTCTCGGCTGACACGAGGATCATGAGCGGCTCGTTCGCCTCCTCGGGCGCGCTCTCCTTCGAGCCCGAGCCGCGGCCGCGCACGCGGATCTTGGCGTTCCCGCCAGCTTCCACGCTGATGCGCTTCATGTACGAGCCGCCGGGGCCGATGATGCGTCGCGTGACGCCAAACTCGCTCTCGGCCTCGATCCCGACGACGAACTTCTCGAGCAGGCCGGAGCTGCCGCCCGCACTGCCGCTACCGCTCGTGCTGTCCTTGCTCGCCCCCGCGCCAGCCGGAGCGCCAGCACTAGCAGTCGGAGGAGCGCCAGCCGTCTGTAGAGGGTTGACGGGCGGTCCCGGCGGTCCTTGCTGGCCCCCGGGCGGGAAAGCGCCGCTGCAGCGCTCGACAAACACGTCGGCGAGCTTCTGGGTGATCTGGACAGACAGCGGGCCGACTCGCACCCCGCGGTCGCCAACGATTTGCTGGATCTGCGCGTCAGCAGAGTTGATAGCCGGGCCGTTCACAGCGACGCCGATGCGGACCTGGACAGGGAAGGGCGACGGCACGCGAGGCCCCGTGGCGAAGGCGGCCGGGATCATATTGACTACCGCGGGCGAAATGGCCTCGAAGATGCCCAGGAGGTGGAGGTCCGACATGTTGAGCAGGAACAGCGGCGTGCCAGGGACGATGTTCTTGAGCGCCTCTTGCTCCATGTCCTTCGGGAGCCCAAAGAGCATCCGCCCAAAGCACTCGTCGATCGTCGCGCTGGTGCAGCCAAAGACGAACCCGGGCAGAGCCACCTTCCCCCGTACCAGCCCATTCGCAAGGCTGTTTTGCGCGTATGCTTTGGCGCCGCCCGACACGCTTTCCGCCGCCTCGCGACGCCGGTTCGCGAGCTCTTCCGCGCCGCCAGCGAGCCGCGGCTCGTCCTCGACGGACCGGTAGTGCAGTCGGATCTGCGCCTGGTTGAACAGCAGGCGCATGAGCGCGTGGCCAGTCTCAGCGTCGAGCTCGTGTCCGTTCGGGCTGTCGTCATGAATGGCGCAGACACACAGCAACCGTTAGTGACCAGTGGAGCAGTCGGGGGAGAAATGTTCACAGGCACCGCACCACTCAGGGACCGACAGCTGCTTGCTCTCAAACAGAGCCAGTCGCTCCCACGGGCACTCGCAGATGCGGAGCCACTCGAGGCCGAAGGTGCCCGCCCACGCCGTCTTCCCGTCCCCTTCGAACGGAACAGTGTTGGCGGCCAGGTCCTCGCCATCACCCTTTGCGTCGGCGTTCGCGAACGCCCCGGGGGCAATACGCGCGACGCCCTGGTAATGCTTGCTTGAGGAGACCGAGAAGAACAGGAATACGTCGTCCGAGGTCTCGGTGGCCATTTTGATCGCGCTCTGGACGTCCGCGGGGACGCTCCAAGCCTTGTGGTGCACCGAGTGCGCGAGGTTCTGGTAGCTCGCCGACTGCACCAAAAAGTACTTGGCCAGCTTGTTCTCGTCCGGGAGTTGCGACGCCGGCGCCACGACAGGAGGCGTTCGCTCGCTGCCAAACCCGGGCGGTCCGCGGGCGCTGTCGGCGTGGTGCCGGTCGCGGTCTCCCATGGCTCTGCCGCTCGCGGAGCCCCTGCCGCCCTCCTTCTCGCCCTTCGGGAACGGCCGCAGCTCCTTGTCCCCGTGCGCAAAGTGGCACTCGTCACCGAACGGGCACGAGCCCATCTTGTCCCAGTGCTTGCATATAGCGATCTTGAAGAACTCATTCACGGGCTGCGCCTTGCGCCGCTTGACGTTCTCCTCGTCCGCGACCTTGGCCTGCAGCGTAAAGTCCGCCGTCTCGGGACACTCCTCGCGCGCCAGCTTGATATGTCTGGGGCCCGGTGGGGACGTACCGCGGTGAATCAAGGCGTGTAAATACATCGTTGATACTAGTATAATCCAAGTCAAGAGTCAACGCACCGGTAGCGGCAGCTCGACCCGTGGGAGCAGAAGCCCTGTCTGTAGAAGGCGCACTCGACGCGCTCTTCGTCCGGCACGTGGCGGAAGGGGCACTCGGGCACCTGGCACTCCATTCCCCACCGGCACTCGGGCATCTTGGACATGTCGTACTGTCGAATCGACCAGAGCGGTCCACGGCGCTGTCAGACGCAGCCCCCTCCCTCGACCCAACTGGGCTAGTTAATAGACCTGCCGTGGCTCGTCGTACCTGGTGGAGGAACTCGCAGTTGTCGCCCTTCATGCACAGCGCGCGCAGCCAGTGGCGGCAGACGACGGTTCCGCGCTTGAAGTCCTTCTTGGGGCCCGAGTTGCCGTAGGTCGCGCCGCCGACGCCCACGACCGCGCCGTTGCGCCCGCCGCCGCCCATGCTCTCGTCGCCATCGTCCGGCAGCAGCGACTCGAAGTCGAACACGAGCTGCCGCTCCTCGTCCTCGCGCAGCCGCAGACCGAGCACCATGGCGCCCGCAACGTCCGTCCGCGTCGGCTAGCAAGGAGAAAGGCGGGCAGTCGGTTTGCTTGTTGGTTTGCTGGTCTGCCTGGTCGCTTGTTGGGCCTCTTGGTGCAATCTACCGTGTACGCAGGAGTTATACGTCCACATGTTGCATATTGACCATCACTCTTTGGATATGGGTGTGTCAACCCAAGGGACGCACGCGATACAATTGTAGTAGTTCGGTAGGAGCTCCTGAGGCTCAAGAACCGGACGGGCGGCGGCTCTCTCTATCATCGTCGGTCGGGACGACGGACAAGACAGAGCGGGTATGATCTCGCTGCTGGAGAAGGAGGCGCGCGACCCGGTCGAGGTGCTGCGCGTCAAGCTCAAGGACTCGACCGAGACGTCGCTGCTCAACTCGCAGCTGGTGCGTGTCTTGACTGCGCCTTCACTGCGCTTGCGTCGTGGCTGCACTATGTACATCGCTCACAGCCGTCCGCTTGGCGCTACAGCTGCGCGAGATCAAGAGCGACTACCTGGCCAAGCAGGACGCGAACAAGGGCCAGCTGGATGGCTTCGTGCAGGCGCACGTGGACGACATTGAGCGCGCGAGCGGCCTGCTCGAGCTCGAGGCGCCCGTGGCGGAGGTCGTCGGCAACCTGAGCGAGCTGGGCCAGAGCTGCCGCCGGATGAACGAGGAGCTGGGCGACAAGAAGCTGTCCTCGGGCATCAGCATCGCGCGGCGCAACCTCAAGGAGCTGGAGACGCAGATGGAGTTCTACGACGAGCTGCCCAGCAAGGTCCGAGGGTTTGTCGGTGGGCGACCAATGACCGCGTGGACCCAACTAATGGAGCGTGTTGTGTTACGTGTCACCGTCAGCTGCAAGAGCTCCACAGCATTCTAGACGCGCAGCAGTTCGAGATCGTCGCGGTCTACTCCAAGTGGCAGCCGATCGACGAATGGCGCCAGAGGATGTTGCACGAGGTGCGGTATCCATTCCTCAGTGCTCACTATCGACCTCTGTAACTGACGGCTGTGCCAACAGCTGAAGCTCGCCGCAACGGACAAGATGGACGAGCTCGGCAACAGGTAGGTGGTTGAGCTCGACTTCTACCACACGGTACAGTCTACAGTCAATAGCCCATGCCCTGCTGACTGTCGTTGCCACAGCAAGGCGCAAGCTCGCATCTTGTCGGCCATGGCGGCTCGTATGGACGCCGTCGAGAGTCTGCGCAGCCGCATCATGGTCGAAGTGTGGGGCTGCATGCACCACTGCGTCGAGGTCGCGCAGATCAACAAGAAGCGGCTGGCGGACGCGTTCGAGGTGCTTGAGATGATGGAGAGGCGCCGGAGGAAGCTCAGCGACGCGAAGAAGGAGTACCTCGACAACCAGCTCCAGCCCGTGGACGAGTACCACACCCCGCGGTTTGAGCAGTGCAAGACGGAGATAACGACGTACCTGGCGCGCAACGTGGAGGAGATGTTCCGGTTCGTCGAGAAAGAAGCCGAGGAGAAGAGCCAGAAGCCCTTGAGCGCGATCCTCGACGCCGCCAACCACCTGGTCATGGACTTGGAGATCGTGCAGTCCGACGTCGCTGGGTGCTTTCCGAGCGACATCGACGTCATCAACTTGTTCACAAGCGCGTACAACACGCAGCTGGAGGCCGAGATCTCCAAGATTTGCGCCAAGCCGGACGTGGGGATCGCCGAGCGCCTGCAGCTGGTCCAGTGGATCGAGTACTACAACTCGGAGATCATCAAGTACAAGCGCGCGCGGACCTCGGGCGTGCTCGAGCAAATCTCCCAGAAGCTCATGGGCCAGTACCTCGAGCAGATCCGCGAGCAGATCCACACGTGGGTCACCAACATCTGGAAGCGCGACGAGGAGCGGGTGATCGGCCCGCATGGCGAGCTGCAGTCGACGCGGCCGAACGACATTGTCAACATCCTCAAGTCTCAGATCTCGATCGGGCAAGAGTGGCTTACGGGCCGCCTCGTTGGCCGAGTCGTGGTCGCGTGCTTGCACACGCTCATGGGGGAGCTCAAGCTGCGGTACGAGGGCTTTGCGCTGCGCCTCGACGAGATCGACATCGAGGCCTTGTGCTCCTTCATCAACGAGGCGGACATTCTCCAGGTGAGGAGTATCAATCAGCGCGGATGCTTTATCAGAGGGGACGTTAAGCGGCTCACCGTGAAGGGTTTCGTGTGTATTGTAGGCAAAGTGCCCGGAGCTCGTGGAGGAGATCTCGTTCGCCGAGACGGACTCGGACGAGAAGGAAGCCTTCGACGCATTTATGGGCGACGCGCTGGACTCCACCTCGACCGACATTGTCCGGTACGCAGTCGACACGTGCAACTTACTCGTGGACAAGCTGTTTCGAGATGTGGAGCAGGTACGCACTTGAGATAGATGGGAGCTCTGGAAGGCGGTCGTCATCGCTAACGGCGGGGTCGCTCTACAGGACACGGCGCGCTTGTGGCTCACGAAGAAGTGGGACGAAAGCGAGCCGGTGGTGGAGAACCTGCTCGCGACGCTGGAGGACTACTTCACCGACCTGAAGCAGTGGATCAGCGGCTCCTTCTTCTTCTCCAAAGTAGTGCGCCAGTGTCTTGACGAGTGTGTCAAGGAGTACGCCAAGCGCCTGCGCCTTCGAACGCACTGCTTCAGCAACCCGGCAGGCTCGGCGGCGATTGTGGAGAGCGACTTCAAAGTGCGTCCCATGCGGTTCGTTTTTGTTCGCTGACTCGGCATGAGGTGGCTGTTCCTCTCACACAATTCGTTTCGTGGCCTAGAACTTCGTGTCGTTCTTCAACAAGCACGCGATCGAGTTGAGGCGGACAGGGATCCGGTCCGTCGCCGACATTGAGAAGGAGTTCGAGAGTCTCCAGCGGATCAGCGACACGCTGCGTGGCGTCCAGCCGTCGGAGCTGCTGGAGACTCAAGAGCGCCAAGTCGTTGACCAGGTCGTGAAGCTCATGAAGTCGACGTCCAACCAGGAAACCGTCGCAGGAGGCGACAAGAAGAGCAAAGACAAGAAGGCCAAGGAAGCGAAGAAGAAGGAGAAGATCGGCAAGAAGGACAAGAAGGACTCCAAGAAGGCCAAGGACGCGGCGGCGCTGGCGCTCTCGCCGACCTCTGCGAAGGAGTCGACGCCGCGGGAGTCATCCTCCGTCGCACCAAGCGGCAGCACCGACAACGACGGGTTCGAGGTGCAGAAGCTTAACATGGCCGACTTCCTCGGGAGTTGAAGGCCGTCGCGATGCAGGTAGCGGCCGCAGTGGAACGAGTCGGCTAACGCGTCCGGTTCTAAAACGCAGGCGGTGTATGTCTTCACGGGTCAAGTGGATGGCGGCTATCTCTATTGGGTTTCGTTTCCGCTGCTAGGTTACACGGCGCTCCATCTACACAGGTTGGCGCTGGGGAATGTGTGTGTGTGTGGGGGAAGGTATGGTCGCTTTGATACACACTCGACAGTCACGGACAGACGCGCTTGGAGATCCGGCGCCGCACTCGCCGCCAGCGCGCGCGCAGCAGCTGCCTCCGCAGCTCCTCCTCCGGCAGCACGTGCAGCAGAAAGTCGACGAGGTAGGCCATGCCGTCCAAGCCGAAGGCCACCTCGAGGTACTGCACGTAGAAGGCGGCCGAGATGCGGCGCTGGCCGAACTGCCGCGCCTGGCGCTGGAAGAGGTGGAACAGGCTCGGGTTGTGCTGGCAGTCGTCCCAGACGGCGTCCAGGATGGCGCGGTTGAGCATGTCGGCGGCGTCAAAGTCGAACGCGGCGGAGGGCAGTGTGGCCGAGCCTTCTTCCAGCACGGCGTCGACCTCCGCCATGAAGCAGCGGTCCATCTCGTCCACGCCCTGCCACAGGGACCGACGCAGCCTGGGCGACGCCGGCAGCGCCTCCACGTCTCTCGGCGCGCGCTCGATTGGGGACGCGTCCGTGGAGGAGAGCCGCCGGCGGGCGCTTGCCGTGGCCAGCAGGTAGAAGCCGCTGACGCAGTAGAGCGTGGGGAGGATGTAGCCGAGCGTGAGGAAGACGCGCGCGCCTTTGCGGACCGGCCGCAGCCCCGGTAGCGGCAGGATCTCGTGCACCGTTCCCTGGTGGTCGTTCGTGACGAGCTGGACGGACAAGTTGAGCATGGTCGCGAGCACCACGAGCTCCAGCGCGCCGATGCGGGCGTCGGCCTTGGCCTTGAAGTCGTGCAGCTTCTTCTTGAGGTCGACGGCCGCGATGCGGAAGTGCCGCTCGAGGTCCACGACGTGGAGAAGCGCGTAGTTGGCCAGCGTCTGGCGCATCAGCTCGACCGCGACCAAGAGCTGCGTCTGCTCGCTCGTCAAGCCCGCCGTCGCCTGCCGCGGCGCTTTGACGGCTTCTAGCGCGGGTAGCGACGACTGCCGAGAGCCTGCTGGTGGCGGGGGAGGCACCGACGACGCTCGAGGGTGCGACGGAGGGCCCGGGAAGCCCGTGAGCGCGTCGTACAGCCGCTTGTCGAGGTCGTTGCACTCCTGGAGGCGCGTGAGCACGCAGTAGAGCGCCGAGAGCCCCGCGCAGGCGTCGGGCGGCGGGCAGCACGCCTCGTCGTACCCTCGTAGCTTCAGGATGCGCTGCATCTTGGCGCGCGCGGCCGCGACGGACGAGAACTGGCACGCGCACGCGAACTTGAGGCACATGGCCATGTTGCGTGCGCGGTCGTCCAGCAGGTTGGCCTGCAGCTCGTCCAGCCGCGAGTCGGCTGTCTCGCCCGACGAGGAGCGGTTCTCCCGCCGCAGCTGGCGCCGCAGCTCGTTCTGCTGAGCCACCTTGTCGCGCATCATGTCTTCGATCGTCTGCTCCGGACGGTCGCTCGGCCCGAACCGCGCGTACACTGGGGACGGCGCACCGCTCTCGTCGAGTCGCCGCCGCTCGTGCGGCTGCTGCTGCTGTTGCGGCTGTTGCGGCTGATGCTGGAACCGCTCGAGCCGCTCCGGCCGCTTCTGGTTTTGGAGCGCGTGGCTGTCGAGGCACAGCACGCACGGGTCGCTCGGGCCTCGCTGGCGGAAGGAGACGCGGCCACGCGCGAAGCCGGCGTCAAAGTTGCAGAAGTGGCGCAGCACGGGCGGCGCGCGCGGGTCCAGGAAGCGGCTCAGGCGCATGCTCGCGCTCTGCAGCAGCCGCGAGAGGTAGCCGTTGAGCTCGGCGCTGCGCCGCGCGAGGAAGGCGCTGCTGCGGTCGAGCCGGAAGAAGGCGCGGCGGCGGTGCGCGCGCGGCGGGTGCTTGAGCCCCGGCTGGTGCATCTCGAGCGGGAAGGCGCGCCGCAGTTGCGCGTCCAGCGCCTGGAACTCGTCGAACGTGCGGTAGACGCGCCAGCGCGCCACGAGGCGGCGCCCGCCGTACTGGCGGCACGTGAAGGTCACCGCCGTGGACAGCAGGAACTCGGGGTGCTCCATGATGGACGAGTCGAACTGGAAGCCGTCCACCTCGAGCGCCACGGCCAGCAGCGCCGTCACGTCCTGCACCGCCACCGGGCTCGTCGGCCGCTCCGTGTCTGGCGACAGCAGGCCCTGCACGACCGCGCGCGTCATCGCAGCAGTCGCGGACGGGCGAGCCGAGAGCGCCTTGGTCGCGCGTGATGACCAACGTCTCCCGTCGAATGCGCTTCTGCTTGGCGTACCGTAGTATTCAATAGCTCCTGGTGGAAGAGGAGGCGTCCGCCCATGTGACTAGAGTTCAGTCAGTGGACGCCCTTTCAGCTCATCGGATCCTCTGCCGTCCGCCCCGTATTAGTCTCGTACACTTTATAATAGCGGGAAGAATCGTTTCTCAGAGGTTTCTGCGGCACGCACCAATAGTGTGCGCGCCACTGCGAAAAAGATGGCGGCGACGCGCCATGGGATGACCGCGCGAGAGATGGAGTTCCTGGTAGGCACTTGAGCGTACAGGGCGGTACTGTAGGCGCCCGTTCCTTGTGGTAGCGCTCTCTCTCTCTCTCTCTCTGGCATTCCAGCCGTCGCACTGTCTGATGGCGTGGCCAATGTGTGCGGCAGGCGGAGCAGGAGCTCATCGGGATCCTGCCGCAGTTCCAGATCCGCGAGAACGGCGCCATGCTCAACTTCATCGGGGCACGGAGCGCACTAATGTAGCACAGTGTCTTCCTGTCGCTCCGTACTGCGCTGCTGACGACGCACTGGGTTGTGGCGGGCAATAGGGCGACTTTGGGCCGTTCCAGCCGGGCATGACGACCCAGGTGCCGCTGTGGCTGGCCATCATGCTCAAGCAGCTCAACAAGTGCCGCGTCATTGCTCCGTCGTGGTTCTCAGTTGGTGCGTTGTACACCCACGCAAGCACGCTTGTTAGTATAGTGTGTTGTGTACGCCTCCATAACGCCCACTTCTCTTGACTTCGTGCGCAGACTACTTGACGGCGCGCCTCGAGCGTGAGAAGGCGATCGAGACGTTCGATGAGATGCCCTTCCACTACCTGGAGATCGCCTCGCTGCTCTTCAAGAAGTGCGTTTCGTGGTTGCGTCTCGGAATGCCTGGCATTTATTTTTCCCCGCTCACCCGCGATGGAACGTCGGACGCAGCGCCGCCGAAGACATTGAGAACGTGGAGCAGATCCGGTCGCTGCTGGAGGACCTGCAGAACGTGCGCCAGGACAAGATCCGCGCCGGTCTCAACCGAATCGCGACCGACGTGCAGACCGGCGGCACGGCCTACGCTGTCCAGGTGATGCTCTGCGGGGGTCGTCACGATCTGGAGCGCCAGGCGCGAGCGAGGCTTGACGCTTTGGCTACTGCTCTGGCCCTAGATGAACAACGTCTCGGCTCTCGAGATCAACTCTGTGCGGCAGTTCATGATTGGGGTGCGGTTGACGGCTGTTTACTGGATCGTCAGCGGCGTGTGCTGTGTCGTGACTGACTCTCAAGCCTCGTTGCAACTGATCGGCACAGTCGCTCAACAAGTTCTACCACATGGCGATGCTCAAGGAGGAGAACGGTGCGACGAGCGTCCGGGCTTGAGAGGAGTCTCTGTTGATCGACCAGCTTATATATCTAACACCGTGCTGTGCTTCTTCAGGTGGCGACGAGATGACGCAGACGCAGACCCAGATCGACACGGAGTTCTCTTCCTCCGGTGCGTTTCGCTTGTGTTGTTAGAGGCCTGTGCTACGCTCACCAAGGACGAGCAGCTGACGGTGACGCTCCGCTATTGCTTCCGGGTCGATACCAGCGGACAGCGAGAACGCGCCCCGCCTCCGTCGCTTCCAGTGACGTCCGTGGCTCGACATGGTGCTCTAAGCTTACACCAGGCCGAGATCCGTCGCCAGGCCTCGACTACGCTGCGATTCTGGCACAGCTCGAGGCAGCAGCGTACACGACGCGAACGGTAGTATCCATTATTAAAGAACGCACATGGTGGGACCTACGCGAGACGCGCGCCTTTGGGCCGACTACGCAGCTTCCCGATGAGCTGCGCTGGTCCCGAGCCCTACGGAGCTGGCGGCCGATTCGAGGCGCCGGATCACTCGTGCCGTCAGTGCTTCTGCTGGGCCGCGAGCTTGTACGGCGCGCCGCGGGCGGCTTTGGCCGCGCGCGGACTGACGGCGACGACGGGCACGGGGTTGACGCGGATGATGGGGCTCTTGAGCTGCGCGGCCTCGGCGGCCATGCGCTCGCGCTCGCGCTTGTCCTCCTCGGCGGCGGCCACGCAGCACACGCCGCAGAGCACGGCGCACGCGAGGCAGCCGCAGACGTCCTCGGTCTCGTTCATGGCGCTTGCTCTAGGTGGCTTCTTGTCGGCGAGGGCGCGTCCCGGTGGCTTGTGTTGTCGCTGGCCTTCGCCCGAGAGAGTCGGCGAATGGTGAGCAGGGGTGAGTCCAGCACCGATACCCAGCCCCGGTCGTTTGCACGCTTCGTGGGGAGCGACACGACCGACAGGAAAGCATCGAAAGGAGCGAGGGAAAGCGCCAGTTTGACCGTTGACCGAGGCTGGATACTCTAGAATTCATATATAATGCGAGTCAGAAGGTGCTGCTGCTGCTGCTGCTGCTGCAAGTTGCAAGTTGCAACAGCAGCAATCCATCAATGGAAGCGACAAGGAAACGCACACAGCTTCCGCGCCCTTTCAAGGTCGCAAGTGAACTTGCGAGTGAATGAGCGAATGAGCTGCTAGTTGGTGACGACTGGACGCCTATCCGGAAAGCTGGAAGAAAGAGGCGAGAAGAATCCAGATGAACAGACTTCAGTCAGGAAACGCCTGCGTTATGGAGCTTATACACCTGCTGACGTCGCTCACGGAGCTCCGGCGGTCTCCGCACCGAATCGTTGCCGTGCTTTAGCAGTAGAACTGAACGAGATGACGCAGACCCTCGAGTTGGATCCCTCTTGTGTTGACAAGCTGTGAATCATGAAAGGGCGTGCGAGGGTGACGGAGCACTTCAACTTGCGACAAAGAGCTCTGGAATAGAGCTCTTGCTTCTGGATTATTGCCCAATCGAGATGGCTCACTTGCACTGATCCCCGACAGCACTGAGCGTGTTGTTGCACAGGCGAACAAGATGTGACTCATGCACGCGAAAGCGGCGTGTCGAATGATCTCTATGCATTTGATCGACTCATGAGAGGCCGCAGTGCTCTGGATAGTATCTGGATAGTATCCAGTGAGCACTTTCGAACTTCCAGCAGGTCCTCGAACACTTCTGCGGCATGCGGTGGCAATATTACGCCGTCTACGGTACTCTTCAAGAGCCAACATCGTTGGTGCTGGCTGGCTGGCTGGCTGGCTGGCCTGCTGCCGCTCTGCTGCTTCGACGTCGACGGCGGACGCCCCACACCTCGACCGGCGGACGCAGCGACGGCCACACGAGAAGCGATGGCGGACGCGCAGCTGTGGCGCGACCGCAATAAGGTGTTCGTGGCGGGGCTGCCGGCGCACGTGGACGACGCCGCGCTGCGCGACAAGTTCCTCCCCTTCGGCGAGATGCACCAGTCCAAGGTGGTCATGGACAACCGCACCGGCCGCTCCAAAGGTGCGGCGCCAGACCATTTTAGCTCCACGCGCTCAGCCGCTAACACACTCTCTCTCTGCCACGCGCAGGCTTCGGGTTCGTCACCTTTTGCGAGTACGTGAACGCGCTGGACGCCGTGGAGAAGCTCGACAAGTCGGTACGCCGCCCCTCGGTCCTTGTACGATTGATGCGCGTGCAAGGCCTGACGAGCGCCATGCACCTCAGAAATGGGACAAGCGGACGCTGAACGTGCGCTTCCTGCAGCCCAAGGGCGAGGGCGAGGGCGCCAAGGCCGGCGCCAAGGCAGGCGCGGCGGCGCGCCGCGTGGCGGTGGCGCGCGCGCCTCGAGCGCTCGGCCCGCGGCCCGAGGGCTGCACGACCGTGTACGTGGGCAACCTGGCGTACGACATCTCGGAGGAGGTGCTGCGCAAGGTGTTCGACAAGTGCGGCGCGGTGCGCGCCGTGCGCTTCGCCGAGCACATCCAGACCAAGGAGTTCCGCGGCTTCGGCTACGTGCAGTTCCACGAGGAGGCGGCGTGCGAGGCGGCCGTGCAGCTGGACGGCGCCGTCGTCATGGGCCGCGCCATGAACGTGGACTACGGCGCGCGCGACGAGGGCTTTGCGCGCGCGCGGGAGGAGCTGCAGCGCAAGCTCAAGAAGGGCGTCTGCAACAAGTTCCAGACGGGCCAGTGCGACCGCGGCGATCAGTGCAAGTTCGCGCACATTTTGCAGGGCCAGGACGCCGAGGAACTGCTGCCGCCCGCCGACTCGGCCGTGTCGGCCATCGTGACGCCCGGAGCGGCCATCGCAGGCGGCGAGGAGACGCTGACAGAGGAGGCCGGAGGGGAGGAGACGGCCGCGCCGGCGGACGCGCCCGTGTGCATCAACTTCCAGAAGGGCAAGTGCAAGCGCGGGTCGGCCTGCCGCTTCCAGCACCTGGGCGAAGCCGCAGCTGCCGTAAACGCCGAGGCCGTCGACACAGCGGCGGCTTCGGAGGCCCGCAGGGCGGTCGAGGAGCCGGTGGAGGAGCCGACGCAGGCGGACGAGAGCTCGCCCGTGTGCCAGAACTTCCGCAAGGGCAAGTGCAAGCGCGGGTCGGCCTGCCGCTTCCGCCACGTCTCGGGCGGAGAGCTCGAGCAGGAGGAGCAGGAGGCGGAGCGGGGCGAGTGGCGCGCGCCGCCTGTGCGCGTGGAGCTGCCGGTGGCCGCGGTGGCCGAGGTGGCCGTGTGCCAGAACTTTCGGCGCGGACGGTGCACGCGCGGCGCGTCCTGCCGGTTCGCGCACACGGAGCCCAAGGCGCAGGAGGCCGTGGAGGTCGTGAGCGAGTACCAGAAGCGCTTCCAGAGCATCTGCTACAACTGGCAGCGCGCAGGCAAGTGCGCGCGCGGCGACGCGTGTCCGTTCCAGCACGACGGCGCGGTAGGCAGCGCAGAAGGCGACGAGGTGGACGAGAAGACGAAGGACAAGAAGGATAAGAAGCCGAAGAAGGACAAGAAGGAGAAAAAGGACAAGAAGCAGAAGGCGGACAAGAAGCGCAAGCACCGCGAGGCGGAGGAGGCGGAGGAGAGCGACAGCGAGTCCAAGGAAAAGAAGAAGAAGAAGAAGAAGAAGAAGGACAAGAAGAGGAAGAGCGAGGTCCAGGACCAGGAGTAATACTAGATCCCAAGCAAGCACTGTGGATATGCACGCGCTCTGCATCCATTTGTCCATTGCAGTAGCTCTTCACGTCACTACCGGTAGCCATATTGCATCATTTATCACTCCCACAGGCTGCTGCTGTTGGCGCAGACGCAAGTACTCATCGGTTGCAGCGTCACAGCTCACGGTTTAGCTGGCTTTTCCAACAGAATACACTGTAGTAGCGTTTGCTGCTGAGTGCAACCGAACAGTTGCGGGAAAACAGATGTATTCTAATTCCAGTGCAACACGTGCCATCAAAGTTGAAAGTGCGTGATCAACAGGTGACAAGCCGGCTTGAACTCGTTGACCCAGCGAGTGATGCACGAAACGGCACAACTATTATAGACGCGCGTCTCAGTCCTCCCTTCCACTCACTGGCGATGTATGATGCAATGCAATGCAACAATATCCATCGAGTACCACGCAAGCCATGGCCATCACCAAGTCTGTTCTTGATCGATCGGGTGTGTGGACTCCTTAATTAGTTGCTTCTGTCGTCTATTGCTGCCTCCCGCGCGCTCTACGCGGCCGCCATCTCCTCTCCCTCCGTCTCTACCTGCCCCTGTATCCACGGGTGCGCGAGCACCTGCTCGGCCGTGGGTCGCTGCGCCGGGTCGACGGCCAGCATCTGGTCGATGAGTCCGCGCGCGGAAGGCGACAAGCGCTTCCAGCCGGCGCAGTCGCGGTCCACGCGGCCCGAGCGGATGCGCGCCTGCAGCTGCGCGTCCGTCGCGTCGTCGGTCGGGTCGAACGGGTGGTGGCCGCACAGCACGACGAAGAGCACCACGCCGAGCGCCCACACGTCCACGGCGCGCCCGACGCCCGCGCGGTCCTCGCCCTCGGCAGCCAGCAGCTCCGGCGACGCGTACGCCAGCGTGTACGACCCGCGCGTGACCTTGTCGGCCTCTGTATCAGCGCTGCTGCTGCCGCCGCTGCTGCTCGGTGCCGTGGGCTTGCAGTGGCTGCTGTCGGCGTCCACGTGGAAGGCCTGGCCAAAGTCAATGAGGCGCAGGCCGCCCTGGTCGCCCCCGGCGGCGGGGAGCAGAATGTTCTCGGGCTTGAGGTCCGCGTGCACAATGCGCTGCGCGTGCAGGTAGGCGAGCGAGCGCGCCAGGTCGCGCGCGAGCGCGCTGGCCGCGCGCTCCGAGAAGACGCCGTGCTGCACGAGGTGCTCGTACAGCTCGCCGCCGCGCACGAGCTCCGTGACGAGCACGAAGGCGTCGCGCGTCTCGAAGGCCTCGCGCAGCGCCAGCACGCCGTGTTCGCCGCCCACGCGCTGCAGGATGGCCACCTCGCGCAAAAACTGCGCGCGCGAGGTGCGCGCCTTGGCCACACGCTTGATGGCGACGGGCGCGCGCGACTGGCGGTGCCGCCCGAGGTGCACGCGCGCGTAGCCGCCCTCGCCCAGCACGCCCTCGAGCTCGTAGTCACCCGCCAGCGCGCGCCGCGGTAGCGCCACCTCGCGCGGCGGCTGCGCACGCGGCTGGGGCTGCGTGAGCCACTGCCAGCGCGCGCGCGAGGCCTCGGGCGCGGCCTCCTGAGAGGCTTCGCGGGTCGACAGCGGCGCCAGCGCGGCGGCCGAGGCGAGGCCGAGGGCCAGGCCCGTCGTAGGAACCCCTCGCGACGCACGCACGGCGCGCAGCACTCGCCCAGAGAAGGTCGCCATGGAGGTACGTAGTGGGTCGCAGGGTGTGCTCCTTGCGGCAGAAGCGGGAGTGAGGAGGGAGCAGCTAGCTACGTATTCGCATGGGCATCCACTGCTTCGTCGGATTGCGCTCCGAGCCAGTCACTCACTTTGGCGGGAGACAAAAAATGGAAACCGCTGTTCTGTGGTTTCGCTCTGGATTTATTGATGCATATATGATAAAATACGTTTTACTTGGAGCAGGTTGCACTGGTAGATGCGGACTGTAGAGAGTCCGCACCGCTGGGAAGGAAGTTGCGCGGCTTTTCGCCGGGCGACAGGGTGAATGCGGGATGGATTCAGTGGAGGAGGTAGTCTTGTTCACGACGATGTGTTGCAGGATGAGAAGCCTTTTGAACACCGAGCACTGTAGGGTTTCGCATGTATGAAGAGGACGCTGGCGTCACTACTACATGCCCACGCCTGGCACGATGACGTCCATAGCATCGCCAGTCCTCCATCATGGAGTCCATGGATGATCCATGCTGGAGTCGCCCGCTTCGAGGAGAATCCAGAATTCTTTGCAGTCGTCGGGTGCACAGACATGAGACAGTCGCCAAGCAGCAGTGCCACGTCGCGGGCGTCACTCAAATCAGAGAGTTTCATTTATAACATAATTCAATACCTTCTTGTATCACACTCATTGGTGGGTGGACTCACATGTCATCGCGCAAGAGTCCGCTCTGGTGCGCGCGCAGAAACTCGACGAAGCGCAGGCCCGTGGCGAGGAACTCGCGCGCAAAGTCGGGGCGCAGGCGGCGCTCGGGCGTCAGCGGCGGCATGAGGAACTCCACCTCCGAGTGCTCGCTCACCTTGAGGTAGCCCTCGCTGGGGTTGCGGCTCGGGACGCCAAACTCGCGCACCTTCATGACCGTAAACTGCAGCTCGGCCTCGCCGTCCTCCGCCGCGCTCCGGAACGTCTCGCTGTGGATGTGGCGCACCGTCGGGATGGACGCCGGCGTCAGCCGAGCGTGCTTGGCGGCCGCGTCGCTGATGCGCAGGTTGCTGCGCGTCTCGGGCTCGACAAAGTCGACGACGCCGCGGCCGCCCGGCGCGTCGCGGCAGCAGCGCGCCAGCAGCTGGCTCAGCGGGTGAGTGGCGGTCGCCTCCTCCGCCAGTGTCACGTAGAAGCGCATGTCGGGCGTGGCGTCCATCGTCTCGCTCTCATCGTCGAGCTCCTGATGCATCTTGACCGTTGCGCTGAACCAGCGCGCGGGCCGCGTCGTCACCTTCTCCAGCTGCAGGTCCGCCGACAGCCGCACGTTGTAGTCGAACGACTCGTGGATGACCGACACCTGATAGTTCTCCGCCGACCGGACGAGCGCCAGCCCGAGCTTGCGCAGCGCGTACTCGCGCGTCCAGCGCTCGTGGATCGGGTCCACCATCGTGAAGAACGAGTGCGTCACGCCCTTGTCCGTGCGCGCGAGCGAGTCGGCGCTGCGCAGGCTCAGGTCCGACGACAGCCGCCCGCGCGGCCGCCTCCCCCGAACGTTCTTCGATGGTGGTGAGTCCTCTTGACCATCAGCGCCGACGTCGAAAAAGCTTTCATCGCACCACTCGTCGAAGTCTTCTTCGGCGCCTTCCCACCCGCCGTCGCCCTCATCCTCGCCTTCGCCTCCTCCATTGTCTCCCCACCCAGCCTCCCGGCCGTCCTCCGTGTCCTCTTCCGCCTTGAGCTCCGCCTTCATCTCCTCCTCGACTTCGCGCTGCTTGCGCTTGGCGACCATGACCGACTCGAAGAGCTCGCGGGCGGTGCGTCCGCGCTCGAACTCGTCCTCGAGCTTCTTGATGGTCGCGCGCACGATCGTCTCCTCGTCGAACGACCGCGGCAGGTGAATGAGGTAGTGGTGGCCGAAGCGGATGAAGGCCTTGGCCGTCGACGCGCTCGGGTTCAGGTGCTCGTAGCGCGACAGCTTGACCATCTGCTCGACGAACTTGGCGCTGAACGTCAGCGCGGCGTGGTCGTACCACTCCTGGCCGTTCATGAAGCAGACGAGGTGCGCCTGGTGCAGCATCATGTTGCTGTGATCGACGTGGTGCCGGCCGAAGTAGTCCTGGAAGCCGATCGTGTCGTGCTGCGACAGCGCGCCCTCGAACAGCAGCAGGCTCGCGCCCTCGCGGTGGAACGTGCCTTTGGAGCCGCGCGCCATGGGCGCGCCCAGCTCCTGCTCGTACGCGCGGATGCGCTCCTCGACGCGCTGGACGGCCATGCCGTCGCCGCGGATCTCAGCCACGTACAGGTCGGCGCGCAGCGAGTTGGAGTGCGGCCTGAGGACGAGCTGGGCGCGGCTCTCGGCCTTGGCGTCCATGAGGATCTTGCGCGCGAAGAACTCCTTCGCGTCGCGCAGGCGGCGGCTGAGCGCGCGGCTGAGCGTCACGACGCTCACCTGGTCCGCGCGGTCCGTCAGCAGGCGGTGCACGTCGCCCTTGGAGACGACGAGCTCGTGGAAGGCGCGGTAGCACTCGGTGCGGAAGCACGAGATGCCGTCCGCGTCCAACTGCGTGTTGTTGTCCACGTCGTACGGGTCGGCGAAGGCGTAGGCGCTCGCGGGTGTCGACAGCTTGCCGAAGAACGAGAGGAACGAGAGGAGCACGTCGGCCGCCAGCACGCCCTCCGTGTCGGCCGCTTCCCCCGAGACGAGGCCCGTGAGCAGCTTGGTCCAGAAGGCGATCTCCGACTCGATAGAGTACTTGTCCACGATCTGTGGGAGCGTGATCTCGCCAATGTGGATCGGCTCGACGTACTTGTGCTGGATGCAGAACGTCAAAAAGAGCCACGACATGCCGATGGGCGCGAACAGGTTGTTGCCGCCGCCGCCGCGCCGCCGCACGATGCCGACGCACTTGCTCCAGCGCACGAGCAGGTAGAGGCAGGGCCAGAAGAAGGCGTACTTGGCGATGTACGTGCGGAAGAGCCGCGTCTTGAGTGGCCCGTTCGAGAGCTGGCACATCTCGACCGACCACTTGTCGGACGAGAACGACAGCAGCGGCACGCGGATATCCTCCTTGAGGTCCACATCGTGGCTCACGTGCCGCTCGCGCGCCGTCTTGACCAGGTGCTCCGCGATGACAGCCAGCGTCCCGCGCTTGTCGTGCTTGGCCGAGCTCCGCACGAGCACGTCGAGGTCTGACTGCTTCTCGAACGTGAGCAGCGCCGACGACCCAAAGAGGATCAGGTCGAGGTTCTTCTTGGTCAGGTGCGGCGGCATGGACGTCCGCAGGCCGCTCACCGTCACGAGCCGGTCGAACAGGCCAGAGAGCAGCTCGTCACTGTTGCCCACGATCTCCGCCAGCAGCGCCAGCTGCAGCTTGGGCGCCGTCTCCCGGAAGTTGTTGCGGCGGATCGGCGTCCAGAGCCTCGACTGCGGGTCGCGCAGCACGTTGGCCTTGTTCTGGATCAAAAACTTGACCAGGATGAACGGGAAGCTCAGGAAGCGGCCGCGGCTCCCGCCCTTGCCGCCATCCGCTCCGTCGCCCCCCGCGGCCGCCTCAGTATCGCTGTACGCCACGAAGTACCACGCGGCGGCGATCTTGGCGTGCTCCGCGGCCGACAGCGCGCCGTACTGCTCCTCGAACTGCGCGAGGAAGGCTTCCTGGAGCTGGAAGAAGGCATCCTTGCACTGGTCGCCGAAACGGAAGTAGTTGGCTTTGTGGATGCTGGGCGGCTCCACGATCATGCCCGTCAGCAGCTCCGCTTCGGTCGACGCGCCCGACATGTGGAGCAGCGCCAGCAGCCGCAGCTTGTACTGCCGATACACGACCTCGGCGCCCGCCACGTACGTCTGGTACCCGTTGACCAAGAACTCGTCGTCCATGTGCAAAAAGCCGGACGGCTTCATGTGGTGGTCCGAGGCCGACGAGTCCATGAGCGCCGTGCACCGCCGGTACATCTTGCCGAGCACGCCGACCGACGGGTATGAGGGCCGGTCGCGGCTCTGCATGAAGTCCGGGTACTCTTTGGGCATGAGCGAGCGCACCGTTTCGAGGTCCGTCTCGGCGCGCAGACTGTCGACCTGCTTGGAGCAGATGCGCGCCAGGACCTTGGCGTTCTCGTCGAAGCTCCCGTCGTCCGCCTTGTCGCAGAGCGCCAGATGCGCGTTCGACGCGATGCCCAAAATGTCGTCGCGGATCGAATTGATGTAGAAATCGATCAGACACGCGTCGCTCGTCGACTCGAAACGGTCCGGCTCCTCTGGGCGGTCCGCGTCCTCGTCGAACGCCATCGGCTCTTGGACGTTCGCGCGCGCAGGGATCAGCCGCTTGTCCCAGATAACGACGAACACGTCGCCGTCCAAGTCCCCGCCCGTGCACTCGTCCGGGTGCGGCCGAGGTCCGTCGCACGGGAACACGATGCAGTCTCGGAGCCGCTTCAGCTCGTCGGGGACGTCCGACCGGCACGTGAGGACCCGCACGTCGCCCGGGTGGTGGCACGGACTGCGGTGCACGACCACGTCCGTGTCGCTCAGCGTGTGGAGACGCTCAACCCCCGTCGTCTCGTCCAGCTCCGAGTACTGGACAAATACCTGGCCGTACTGGAGCGTCCCCGTGAAGTCCGCGACGCCCATCATGGTGCGGCCGTTGGCGACGGGGATCCGCGCGCGCAGCAGCGTGTTGGTCATGCGGTAGTTGTAGATAGTCCGCACCATTGAGAACAAGAACTCGTCCAGCAAGATCTTGACGCCGAGCTGCCGAACAAGAATCTCGATCCACCAGACCGTCGTGGGCGGGAGCGCAGCCTTGAGTTGGAAGTATGCGGTCGCGTCCGACGCCAGGAGCGACCGCAGCTCGTCGAGGTAGTCCTCCTGCATCTCGAGGAAGACGCTTTCCTCGATCCCCAGATCGCTCAGCAGCTGGATGCTCTGTCGGGTCAGGAACGCCTCCGATCGCACAGAGCACGCGACCACCTCGAGCATCCGATGGTTGGAAGAGAACTTGGACATGCTCTTTCGGAGCACAACGCTGCGTCCAATAGCGTCCTCAGTGTCCTCAGCGTCCTTCGAGGCCACGCGATCCGACACGACCAAGACGCCCTTGGCGCCCGACGTGCGGATCTGGAATGCGGACGGCATGAGCGACAGCTTGAGCGCCGCCACGATCGCCTCCGCGCCCTTGACCGAGATCTCTCCGCACCCGTCAGTGAACACATACTGCTCGTTGGCAATATCGTCGACTGGATAGTCCAGCACGCTTCGGTCGAGCAGAAACGCCTCGCGCGTCGCGGAGAACGTCTGCCCCAAGCGCTTCAGGTACTTGGCTGGCGAGGTGATGTGCGACAAGTCGCCAGCCCACTCTCGCACTCGGTGCGGGTCGAGCAGCGTGAACACCGCGCTGCTGTTGCGGACTTGGCTCAGCGAGCAACCCAAGAAGCGGAACAGGAGGCCACGGGAGCGATTCTGCAGGTCACCGCGCGCATTGTTGACCACGATACCGTCCAGCATGACCTTGCGGATGCGCTCGAGAAGCTTCACGTCCGTGTAGTCGAGCCGCTCCATGTTCTCGTCGCGGAAGTACACGTACATAAAATTCTTCGCGCCCCAATCGCGAAACACGCGATTGTTCGGCGCCGGCTCGGGCGGGCAGTACACGATGCGGGTCGGCGTCACGATCGCCTTATACACGACCGCGCCCTTGCCCAGGTGGGCGCTGGCCACGAGCGACTTCATCACTGCCGCCTCCTGCTCCACAAAGCCCTTGAACTGGTCGACGACGCTCCCGAGATCGGGGGTCGGACGGAAAACAAGGAGCGCTTCGGCCTGGATCCTCGGGATCAAGCCGTCGAGGATGTCGAAGAAGGCGGGCGGCAGCGTACCGTCCAAGAAGAAGCTGTGTCCCGACAGGAAACACTGCAACGCGTAGGCCACGGGCAGATCCAGGAGCCGATCAAAAGGCGCTTGCGTCGCGTCGTCGGCCGGGAAACTCGTCTCGGGGACCCACGTGTCGTGCAGCTCGACGCCGTACTTGACAAAGTGGCAGCGCAGCTGCCATAGACTAGCCAAGTTGAGCTCCAACTTGGGGATGCTAATCACGTACTGCTGCGACCGGAACTGACAGCTGACGCACTCTCGTTCGCTACCAGTGAAGAAGAGTGGGGGCAGCGCGCACGATAGATAGACGTCCACCGTCGACTTGGGCTCCCAGTTTAAGCGTACCGTGAAGTCGCTGAGCGCGCGCAGATCGAATTCAACGCGCTGCCGCGTCGTCGGGAACGCGACGGAAACGCGGCGGGGCCCGATCTCCAGCACGCCTGGGTTGGGGTACTGGTTGAGCTGCACAAACTCCCCGCACGGCGTGAACATTCCGCGCCGTAGCGTCACGTCCGTGATGATGCCTCCATCCGTCGCGTGGGTGCTGGCTGAGTACTTGTCCAAGCTCTCAAACCGCATCCAAAACGGTGGAGACTTGGCCTCTCCACCTCTCGTCTCTGACAGCGCAAACGTGACGCGTTCGCACAGTTGGTGGTACGACTGGAAAACGTCTTTGTCCATCAGCGCCTTGAGGGTGCACAGGCCGACCGCTTGCTCCACGATGACAACCGACGCGTACTCAGCCACCTTGTCCAAGCGACGCTTAAACAGTCCTTCAGGCTTGCAGTCTCGTGTCGCGACGGTCGACGAGCCACCGCCGATGACCACGTTGTAGGTCAAAGCGCTCGAGTCATGCAGGTTCGTCTGCTGTGACGTCGAGGGCGACGCCTCCTGATCGGCTGAGTGCTCGGAGCCGTCTTCACTCGAGTCGACGCCGCCCTCCACGTGCATCAAGCGCTTCACTATCGCCTTGGATGGTAGCGACTCGGCCACAAGTCTCGCCATCATGATCAGCCGCTTCTCGTGCTCGATGAGCCGCTCACTTTGCTCTCTCCCGGCCTCCGAACACAGAATGACGAAGTCGCTGTGGCGCTGGCGCGCGCGGCCGCGACTCTGGATCAGGCTCGTGACGCCGATGATACCGTCGAACTGGACCACTAGAGAGCACTCGGGGACGTCCAAGCCCTCTTCCAGGACGTTGGTCGCCACGAGGAGGCGGATGCGGCCTTGGCGAAACCTCTCGAGCGTCGGCTTCTGCTCCTCTTCCCAGCTCATGCCCTCGTAAGAGTTGTGTCCGACGAATCTCGTCGGGTTGAGCTCCCGCAGCTCCTCGACCCCCTCCATCGCCTTGGCCAGTGCGATGGCGGTGCGGCGGCGGCGCACAAACACAATCGCGCGCGACTCGTGTGTGAAGTTCGCGTTCCGGATCCAGTCCGCAACGCGGTAGACACGCGCCGCGATATGCGCTCCGTCGTACTCATCGTGGGGAAAGTTGTCGAGCACAGGCTGAAGGATTGACTGGTACTCGGCGCGGACCAGCGCGAACCTTCGCTGCTTCTTGGAGCCGTTCACGGTCTCGTTAGCGAGATCTTGAAAAATGTCGGACAGCGACTTGGCGACGCATGATGGGCCGTAAAGGCTGAGATCGTAGAAGGACGACGCGATCTTGCGCATGTGCTCCAAGAGCAGCTCCAAGTCCGATTCCGGCTGGGCTGGTGCCTCCTCTGCCTGTTTACTCCTTCGCTTCCTCACGGGCCGAGAGTTCCGCTGCGAGACGCGCAACTTGGCTTGGAACTGGGACAGCTCCGTGTCGTCGCGGTCGTAGTTCGTCCCGAAGAGTACCACGTTGCCACCAGAGAGCTTCGCGACGACCGAGAAGAACGAGTCGATGTACTCCTTGATCGCAGAGCGCAGTGTCACCTCGTGCTCCGTCTCGTCAACGACCTCCCACTTGGCCTCTTTCGGGATGAAACTCTGCTCGAGCTCGTTCGTGAACAGGGTGGGTGTGTTCAGCACGCAGTTGAACGACTCGGTCAGCTTCTTGAGCGCCAACCGGCCGGCCATGTCACGCGAGGACTCGCCAAACGGGGACGCGGTTAGGCCCAGGATACGCGGGCGCACAGCTAGGTCGACGGCCGCCAGCTTCTCCAGCAGCTCGCGGTAGGGATGCTTGCCCGTGGCGTGGTGCGCCTCGTCGAAAACCATGGCGCTGTAGTCCGTGAGATCCGTTTTCTTGCTGTGGATCATGTTGAGGAAGTACTGTGGCGTCACAACCATTGCGTCCACGGCTTTGTCGCCTCCCAGAGGGTCCGTGACAAGCGCCGACGCGGCGTGCTGACCCGACAGCTCGAGCACAGCTAGGTCGGACTCTCGTCGAATGTACGCCGCCTGCTGGGACACAAGCGGACCAGTGGGCACAAACAGAACGACGCGGCGCCCCGGGTTGAGCTTCTTCATCTGCTCGAGCACCTTGATCGCGATCAGCGTCTTACCGCACCCTGTAGGCGCGCACAGACCGGTTAGCGACTAGGGAAGGAGCCCCTTAGGTGCTACAATAGTCAAGCGTACCCGTCGGCAGGTACACGATCGTGTTCTCTAGCAAAGACGACAGCGTGAGCTCCACCTGGTACTTGCGGAGCGTCGTCATCTTGGCGGCCGGACTGAAGCTCGCGCGGATCGTGTCCTCCGTCGGGAACACCAGTGCGTCCACTGCCCTGGGCTGCTCGGCCGGGGCGCTGCTCGCTGTGGGCTGGACGCCGTCAATGTACTCCTGCACCGAGCACACCTTGGCGGGCAGCTGCGTGCTTTCAATCTCCTTGAGGATCACGGGCCACTTGCGCGCGATTGGCCCAGAGTAGATGCGGTAGTCGAGGCGCGTCGCCGGCTGGTCGGGCACGTACGTGCACTTTTTGGCGCTGAGCGCCATCATGGTCTCGGCCATGACGCCCAGGAACCCGACCGAGCCAATGTCCGAGTTGCAGACGGCGCAAAAGAGCTCGAACGGGAACCGCGCGCGCTTACCGGCGTTCGTGGTGCGCGCCTTGGAGACCCGCGCCTCGGGCTCCACGCCGGCGGCGCTGCGCACGCTCCAGGCGTCGCGCTCCTCTCCGGGCGGCGCGAGCGCCTGCTCGTCAACGAACTGCGCCTTGGTCAGCACCAGGTAGACGACCCGGTCGTTCTCGCGCACGAACGTCAGGTGCGAGTGGCGCGCGATCGTGCTCTTGCACTTGTCGCACTGGAGCCCCCACCCAGCCGCCGCGGCGCCGCGAGAGCCCCCGCCTTTCCCAGCTACGGGCGCGCCGCCTGCCGTGGGCGGGACCACCGCGTTAGTAGGCGCCATGGCGCGGTCTGGGGCGTGGAGAGAGACGCAGGGGTGGGCGGGGAGACGTCGAGGCGGAGCGCTTGAGCCACGACCGCGTGCAGTTGCGCGGCTCGTCTTGTCCTCCTGCGCGCGTTCCTTGCAGTTGCGCCGCCAGATTTGGAGTGGAGGGAAGGGAACGTGAGGGGAGGCTACGGTATCATATTGCAAGAGTGATGGTCGAAGGGAGCGGAGTGATGAATGTTCAAGTGAAGATTCTGGTTACGCGTGTCAAAGCGCGTTCGTTCGTGTCCATCCATGCCGGTCAATATGCGAGCGGTGGTTATAGCTGAGCTCGTATTGTGCGTCGCAATGAACGCCTAGGGCGAAGCATGCAAATGCCCAGCGGATGCATGTACGTGCTCGGTGCAAAGCTTCTTCCTTCCTAGCCAGCCCTAGCCTTTGGCGCGCACGTGAGGACAGGGATCGCCTGCCTCCTCTCTATCGGTCTCGTGCCGCGCCGGCTCTGTCGCAGCGCGGCGTCTACTTCCAGGCCTCGCGCAGGGCCTTGCGCTGGGCCAGGCGCTTGGTCACAAAGGTCGCGACGAGGAAGCCGAGGCAGAGCAGGACGAGCATCTCGTACTGGAAGTCGGACGGCAGCAGGTCGAACGCCTTGGCCGGCGCCATGCGCACGTAGAACAGGTCCAGGCCGTGCGCGAACACGAGCGTCGTCGACTCGAGCTCCGCCGGCGCACTCACAATCTCCTTGAGGTTCGCCACCGTCTTGTTGTTCGTGGCCATCGCCTGCGGGCGGTTGTACACGGGCACCAGCGGCGTGTACACCATAAGCCCCTCCCTGCAGCAGTAGCAGCAGCAGCAGTGCAGCAAGCCGCAAAGCGTCCGTGAGACCAACAGCAACCGATATTCGCGTCACATGCCGCGGCAGCGGACGTACGCCTGCTCCTCGGGCGTGAGCGGCTTCTCCGGCTGGCGCGGATCGATGAAGTTGCGCCCGAGCTTGAAAATCTGGCCGTTCTCCATGCCCACGAGGACAAACTGCGGGGTGATGCCGTGCGAGGTGACGGTCACTCCGAGCGACTGCAATCACGGGTCACGATAACATGACCAAGGCAGTGAGTAAGTGAGTGAGGTCGCCGTGCACCCATCCACCAGTAATCGCCAACGCTGTACCTGGATCTTGGTTGGGTAGATGAAGCTCTTCTGCAGCAGGAACGGGGCCTTGGAGTCGAACGCCGAGCGCGACTCGGCCCAGATCGGGCGCTTCCACAGGTTCAGCGAGTGCGAACCGACGGCGCCGTCGAAGAGAACCAGCGACACGAGCTCCGTGCGCTTCTCCTTGGTGTTCCAGTACGAGTACACGACCCAGTTCTCGCTCTGTGCCGCGGCATCAAGGGTGAACGGTCATTAGTACCGCGCCACAAACTCCAGACATCATAGTCCAATCGTACCTGGACCATGTGCACGGGGCCGGACGCGTGCTCGTGACGCGCGCGGTGAATGGTGCGGCCCGAGACCGAGTCAAAGAGGCTCACCGTCAGCACGCCCTCCGCCGGGTCGGTCGACAGCGTCGCAATCCCGAAAAGGTTCGGGTTCAAGTACTTGAGGAGCAGCGAGTCGTCGCCAGTGATCGTCACTGACGAGTCGCTCACCGTGTACTCCTTGTACTGCGATGACGCCACCACCGACTGGTCCTTCGGCAGGACGATCGACCAGACCTGACGGGCGCGATACGCAGCCTTGCCGTCATCAACATCACTGATCATGTACCCGTGCAGCGAGTTGGAGGTCTTGTCGTAGCGGTAGAAGTAGAAGTTGGTAAGCTCCGGGTGCGCGAAGCCCGCCGTCTCTGCGGGGTAAAGCGCCACGTCCAGCGACTTCGCCGACACGACGGCGACCGCGCGACGGGAGCTCGGCTCTTCGTCAATGAGGTGCTTGCGCTTTGGCAGCAGGATCACCCATGACTGGTCATCCTCGTCCCCGCTTCCGGCCTGGATCGACTCGACCAGATGACCGTTGTCGCCGTCGAACCACACGAGCTCCGACGTGTTGGATACCAACAGCAGCTCGGAGCCAGCGCCGAGAGCAGGCTGATCGCGCGTCACGAACAGGCGGTACTGGGCGCCGACAAACACTGACCATGCCACTGTGCTCGCCTCGGCGCGGATCGCATACAGCTTCCCACTCTCCGTGAGCGCAATGATGTACTTGGAAAAGCCAAACAGGTGCGAGTTGCGCGGCTCCTTGCGCGCGCGGCCCTCTGTGCTCTTGCTGTTCTCCTCGAACAGCGCCATGACGTTGCTGGCCAGGCTCTCGAGGCGCGCAAACTCCAGCTGCACCTCCTCGACAAAGGACGGGATGCCCTTGATCGCCTGCTTTTCGATGTCCGTCTCGGCAGGAGTCACCCAGCGCACCTGCTTAATGTTGGCAAGCGCCTCCTCGCGCACCCAGAGCACGTTGCGAGCGACGAGAGACGCGTCCGACGCGTCCGACTCCTCGTTGGTCGTCATCACCAGCGCGTCGTCCTTCATCACCAGCACCGCGCGGCACCGAGGCGCCGCCGCCGTGTCCTTCTTGCGCATCGGGCAGCCGATGAACCCCGTCGCCACGTCGCCGCCATGGATCGGGACGCTGAGCTCAGCGTCCCACGAGAACTGGTCATGCTGGCCGTCCGCCAGAGGGAACGACGTCACCTGCACCTGGTTCGCGCCAGCGATCGCGGCCGCGTGGAAGAGCGTCACGTCGTCTGTGACCGACTCGACCAGCGCGCCGCCGTTGGGGACGACATGGACAGCCTGGCCGCTCAGCGACTGCGACACCTTGATCACGACGCGCTTGCCCGACGAAAGATTGACGACCAGCGCGCTCTTGATGCTCGCATCAATCGACGTGAAGGTTTCGCCGTCGTCCACCGACAGCGACGCGATGTCCACCGTGCTCGCCACACCGTCCGACTCGACCGACGCCAAAGAAAGCGAGCGCTCGGCTACCGAGGCGGCGAACACGGCGCCGTCGTGACTGTTCTTGTGCAGCGACGCTCCCACCGCGACGGCCGCACCGGGCGAGACGCTGCCGGCCGCAAGCGAGATCTTGACCACTTGCGTCCCCGAAAGCACAGCCAGAGACGAGCCGTCCGAGGTCAGTTGCGCGCTCAGCGACGAGTCCTGCTCGTGGAACCCCGACGGGAGCGCCGCCTTCCAGAGCACGCGGCCGTCCTTGACGCTCACGAGCGCCGCGCCAGACGACGACACGACGGCGACGCGGTCGTCGCCGACGACAAACAGGCCGCCAAAGGCTGAGGCGCTCGCTCCATTATACGCGATGCTGTCCCAGAGCAGTCCGCCGTCCGCCGCGTCCCACAGCCGCAGCGTCTTGCCCGATCTGTTGGGTCCGCTGTTGCTCAATACCACGACCGCAAAAGACAAGACGGCAGTATGCAAACTGCACGTGGACGCACCCCGAGACGGATAGAAGGCCGTAGTTGGTGAGCTCGACGGCGTCAATGGCGTCGCCTGCTCTCCCATACCAAGCAAAGCAAACCCCGCCGGCCTCGTTAGACGCTTCCTCGACCCTCGAGCCGCCCCTATCGACCCAACGCACCCGCGTGGAACACGTGGCGCCACTTGACAGCACCCGTCTTGGCGTCCAGCCGCGCCAGCGCGCGTGAGCGGCTGTCCGAGGCCACGTAGAGCGCGCGCGTCGTCCCGCGCGTGGCGGTGGCCTGGCCGCGCGTGACGGCGCCGCCGAAGGCCACGGCCGAGGCCCTGCCCAGGTTCTCCACGCTCCAGTCGAACTCGCCCGCCTGGTCCTCGTAGATAGCGTGCACCGCGCCCGCACAGAGCGCGAGCACCGCCAGCAGCGTCCACAGGCGCCGCGTCATCTCCGTGTCGTCGTCGCTCACTCGCTTGGCTTGATGCGGAAATCTACTGGGGAAAAAGGGGGGAGCTGACAGGGGGGCCGCCGCGTCATTCTTGGCGCAACATTCAAACGACTTTCGACGGTCGCTTCGATGATTGGGTGAAATGATTTGCGCCAATGGTGAGAGAGCTGAACATGCACAGAGTGATGGTCGTAATGGCCACTTCAACGCGCACCACCAGTCAAAGCGTCGGCAACTTGGATCCTACTCCACAGTCCTAGAGTGGTGGCTCATTGCAGAAGCGTATTATACAATACTAGAGCAAATTGGCACGGAGAGCGAGGCCAACAGAGAGGAGCATGCGTCCTCTGCCCGCGGTCTCGGCCTTAGTACAGCGCTCTTCGCCAACGCTCTCAGTGTTGTAGCACCCCTAAGACCACGACGTGCGCAGCTAGGGTCAAGCGGTTCGTGAGCTGCAAGACGCTGAGCTAACACCAGTGCGTGCTGGTAGTATGAGTATCAAGCTTGTGCGCTGAGTGCGGTCTCTCCTTATGGGAAGGCGCAGGTCGCCATCAAGCACGAGCAGAGGGCGACGAATTACTGAATGACGCATTGTTCGACGGCGAGAAGGCACCACGCAATACACACGCGGCTAATCGATCCAACGCTGTATAATTACTGTACAGCTGTTGGGGATACTCTACATGCAATCAGTCTAGTCTACACACGAGACGTGTCGTTCGTTGGTCGCCGACGCCTCTTCCGACAGCGACGACGACAGAGCAACAGCGCGAACGACCCGCTCCCTCCGAGATACAAGCGTGATTAGCTACCGTTCTGAGTGAGTGAGGCGCCTAGTTGGAACCGATCGACCTATTCATGCAGCCGCGTCCGAACGCGAGCGGCCTGCCTCGCTTGGCTTGGCTTGGCTTGGCTTGGCTTGGCTTGGCTTGGCTTGGCTTGGCTTGGCTTGACGGGCGTGTCTTGGTTTAGAAGATGGACATTTTGCGCGCCGAGAGCTTCTGTCCGGGGCGCCAGCCCATGGTGGGCATGGCGTAGTACTCGGCAATGTCGCAGATCTCAAACTTGCGCACCTTGTGCACGGCCTGCGCGAAGAGCACGGCGCACTTGATGTTGTTGATGAGCGAGACGCCAAAGTCGACGGCGGCGCGGCGGATGAGGTAGCCGCTCGTGATCTCCTCGCGGTTCGAGCCCTCGGGTACGTTGATGACCAGGTCAATGCGGCCCGTCGAGATGTACTCGGTGGCGCCCGGCAGCGCCGCGTCCACCGCGGTGGTGGGCTTGCGCAGCACCGTGGCCTGCACGCCGATGGACGCAAAGTAGGCGGCCGTGCCGGGCGTGGCGAAGATCTCGTAGCCCATCTGCTCGAGCGTCTTGGCGCTCTCGGCGAACTCGCGCTTGTGATCGTCGTGGCCGATCGACACGAGCACCTTCTTGTCCTTGGGCATCTTGAAGCCGGCGCTCAGCAGCGCCTTGAGGTACGCCTCGTGCATGTCCGTGCCGAAGCACGCCACCTCGCCCGTGGACGCCATCTCGACGCCCAGCGTCGGGTCGGCGCCGTGCAGCCGCGTGAAGGAGAACTGCGGCGCCTTGACGCCCACGTAGTCAATGTCGACGAGCGCGATCGGCACCGACTTGACCGGCAGGCCCAGCATGGCCTTGGTCGCCAGGTTGATAAAGTTCAGGTCGAACGTCTTGGAGATGAAGGGGAAGGTGCGCGACGCGCGCAGGTTGCACTCGATCACCTTGACGTCGTTGTCGCGCGCCATGAGCTGGATGTTGAACGGGCCCGTGATGTTGAGCGAGCCGGCGATGGCGCTCGCGATGCGCTTGACCTGCTTGATCGTGCCCACGTAGAGCTTCTGCGCCGGCAGCACGAGCGTCGCGTCGCCAGAGTGCACGCCCGCGTTCTCCACGTGCTCCGACATGGCGTAGTTGAGGATCGCGCCGTCCTTGGCCACGCCGTCAAACTCGATCTCCTTGGCGTTCACAATGAACTTGGAGATGCTGATGGAGCGCGACAGCTTGACCGCGTCCGAGCTCAGGTACTCCGTCAGCTGGTCCATGTCGGACGCCACGATCATGCCGGCGCCCGACAGCACGTAGCTCGGGCGCACGAGCACCGGGTAGCCGACGCGCGCCGAAAACTCGAGCGCCGAGTCCATGTCCGTCACCTCGAGCCACTTGGGCTGGTCGATGCCGAGCGTGTCGAGCAGCGCCGAAAACTTGTTGCGGTCCTCGCACTGGTCGATGCTGAACGGGTCCGTGCCCAGGATGTTGACGCCCGCCTGGTGCAGCGGCATGGCCAGGTTGTTGGGGATCTGCCCGCCCACCGACACGATCACGCCCTCGGGGTTCTCGCGGTCGTAAATGTCCAGCACGCGCTCCAGACTCAGCTCCTCGAAGTACAGCCGGTCGCTCTCGTCGTAGTCAGTGCTCACCGTCTCCGGGTTGTAGTTGACCACGACGGCGGGCTTGCCCAGCTCGCGGATCGTGCGCACCGAGCTCACGGCGCACCAGTCGAACTCGACCGACGAGCCGATGCAGTAGGCGCCGCAGCCGAGCACGATCACGCCCTCCTCGTTCACCGGGATGTCGTCCTCCGACCCGCCGTACGTCATGTACAGGTAGTTGGTCTGCGCCGGGAACTCGGCGGCCAGCGTGTCGATCTGCTTGGCCACCGGCAAGACGCCCATGCGCTTGCGGAAGGCGCGCACCTCCATGGGCGTCGCGCCGCCGGCGAGCTTGGCGGCGATCTGCCGGTCCGAGAAGCCGTTCACCTTGAGCGCGCGCAGCACGCGCTCGTCCAGGGTGGCGAGCGAGTAGCTGGGGATGGCTTTGCGCAGCAGCGAGATCTTGGACAGCTTGGACAAGAACCACTTGTCGATCTTGGTCAGCGCGTGCACGCGGTCGATCGAGTAGCCGGCGTCCAGTGCCGAAATGATGTAGAAGAGCCGCTCGTCCGTCGGGCGGGTGAGCTGCTCGTCCAGCACGGCCGGGTTGGTCTCGTTGTCGACCACGTCGCCGTCAAGGCCGTCCAGCACCGGGTTGACCATGCGCACGGCCTTCTGGATGCACTCCTCAAAGTTGCGGCCGATCGACATGACCTCGCCCACCGACAGCATGTAGCTGCCCAGGTCGCTCGACACGCGCGAGAACTTCTTGAGGTCCCAGCGAGGCATCTTGACCACGCAGTAGTCCAGGCTCGGCTCGAAGCACGCCGTCGTCGTCTTGGTCACGCTGTTCTTGATCGACACGAGGTCGATGCCGAGCGAGATCTTGGTCGCCACGTACGCCAGCGGGTAGCCCGTCGCCTTGGACGCGAGCGCGCTCGAGCGCGACAGACGCGCGTTCACCTCGATGATGCAGTACCGCTCCGAGTGCGGGTCCAGCGCGTACTGAATGTTGCACTCGCCGACGATGTTGAGGTGGCGCACGACCTTCTGCGCCGTCGAGCGCAGCTTGAAGTACTCGCTGTTGGACAGCGTCTGCGAGGGCGCCACGACGATCGAGTCGCCCGTGTGGATGCCCAGCGGGTCGAAGTTCTCCATGTTGCACACCGTGATGCAGTTGTCCTTGGCGTCGCGCACCACCTCGTACTCGACCTCCTTCCAGCCGCGCAGGTCCTGGTCGATCAGGATCTGCTTGATCGAGCCCTTGGACGCCGAGCCGTGCAGCGCCTTGGTCGCCAGCACCGTCAGCTCGGCGTCGTTGGCGGCGAAGCCCGAGCCAAGGCCGCCGAGCGCGAAGGCCGAGCGGACGAGCACGGGGTAGCCGATCTCGTTGGCGGCCTTGATGGCGTCCTCGACCGTCGTGGCCGGCTGCGAGCGCGCGATCGTCTCGCCGATCTCGGCGAGCTTGGCCGAGAACTTTTCGCGGTCCTCCGTGTCGATGATGGACGGGATCTGCGTGCCCATGACGCGCACATTGTGGCGCTCCAGGTCGCCGTTGAGGAAGAGCTCAATGCCGACGCCGAGCGCCGTCTGGCCGCCCATGGACACGAGGATGCCGTCCGGCTTCTCCTTCTTGATGATCTCGAGCACCGTCTCGGCGCGCACCGGGACGAAGTACGTCTTGTCGGCCATGCCCTTGGAGGTCTGCACCGTCGCGATGTTGGGGTTCACGAGGATCACGAACACGCCCTCCTCGCGCAGCGCCTTGATCGCCTGCGAGCCAGAGTAGTCGAACTCGCCGGCCTGGCCAATCGACAGGCCGCCCGAGCCGAGCAGCAGCACCTTGGAGTAGCGCGGGCGGTCGTACAGCGCCGTCGACAGCAGCGTGAGCTTGGGCGGCGCGCCCGTGACCTTTTCGAGGAACATGTCGAAGAGGAAGGCCGTGTCCGTGGGTCCGCCGCAGGCCTCGGGGTGGAACTGCACCGAGAAGAAGGGCTTGGTCTCGTGGATGATGCCCTCGTTGGTCTTGTCGTTGGCGTTCATGAAGAAGGTCTTCCAGCCCTCGGGCAGCGAGTTCGAGTCCACCGCGTAGCCGTGGTTCTGCGGCGTGATGTAGCAGCGCGTCGTGCGCATGTCGATGCACGGCTGGTTCATGCCGCGGTTGCCGTACTTCATCTTGTACGTCTTGGCGCCGGCCGCGAGCGCCAGGATCTGGTTGCCGAGGCAGATGCCAAAGAGCGGCTTGGGTTTCTCCTGGTTGATGGCCCAGCGGATGCTGTCGATCGTCTTGGCCGCCATGGTCGGGTCGCCCGGTCCGTTGCTGACGAAGATGCCGTCGTACGCCAGCTCGCTAGAGGGCAGGTCGTAGTCGTACGGCACGACCGTGAGCTCCACGTCCTTGGTGGCCAGGTAGCGGATGATGTTGTGCTTCATGCCGCAGTCGAACGCGACGATCTTGATCTTGCCGCCGGCGTTGTAGACCTTGGTCTCCGTGGACGAGACGAGCGCCACGAGGTTCTGCTTGTTGGGGTCCTCGATCTCGATCGGCTGGCCGGCGAACTCGATCTTGCCGAGCACGGCGCCGAGCGAGCGGATGCGCTTGGTGAGCATGCGCGTGTCAATGCCGAAGAGCGCGGGCACCTTGTGCTGCTTGAGCCACTCGCCGAGCGACGTGACGGCGTTCCAGTGGCTGTGCTGGAACGAGTACTCGGAGACGATGAGCCCCGAGATCTGCACCTTGCTGGACTCGAAGAACTTGGGCAGCCCGAACTCGTCCTTGGTCTCGAAGTTGGGCACGCCGTAGTTGCCGATGAGCGGGTACGTGAGCACGAGGATCTGTCCGCGGTACGACGGGTCCGACAGCGCCTCGGGGTAGCCCACCATGCCCGTGTTGAACACCACCTCGCCCGACATGCTCGTCTCCGCGCCGAACGAGTAGCCCGAGTACGACGCGCCGTCCGCCAGCACGAGCGACCCGCGCGCGTGGTCCATGATGCCCGCGAGCGAGTCGGACGCCACGGGCGACAGCGCCGAGGCGTCCGCGGCCTGCTTGGTGCTCGGCGAGAACGACACGGTCGACATGGCTAGGGGCCGTGGGTAGGGCGGAGGGGGCGGAGGGGGAGGGGAGAGAGAGGATCAGCGGCCGGGTGCGCTCGAGGCGGCGGATCGAGAAGTCTCCGGCACGAGTGCGGGCGAAGCGCCGTGAAGGATCGGTGCCCCACCACCACCATCGTCATCGGCGCGGATCGCATTGACTCCTGGTGCATGGTGTGGCAGACGAGAGGTTTACAACATGATTTTTATACTCTGTACATATATTTGTCAAGATGTAGAGTGTTTTCAGCACCATGTTCAAAACAGTGGCAAACGGCTTAATTGATGTGGCACAGGCGCAGAAAAGGGCCGCGACGAAAGAGTGGTGCGCGTGCGTCGACGTGTTTGCCGCGTCTCGTATGGCTTTTTCCGGTTTTTGCGCGCTCGAGCGCAAGCGCCCGGAGGAAAACGCGGCGGCGGCGGTACAGTAGCGGGGGAAATGGCGTGCGGAGGAAGCGCAGGAAGGCAAGGGCGAGTGAGGGGGGGGGGCGGATGCGACGTAGCAGACGGTGACGACGTGGCAGATGGCGAACAGCAACAGGCGGCGCCTCGTTACGGCGTGTTTAGCACCGCAGCACACGCAGCGACAGCGGGGCGCGCATTGCGCAGGGCGCTAGCGGAGGAACAGGTGCTGGTCGTTGGGCAACGAAAGCAGCGACGCGGGCGTGAGGGGCGTGCCGTGGCGGTCGACTAGCGTGCGCGAGGGCTTCTGGCGCGTGCGCCGGTAGTTGAACTTGTGCTGGCACTGCGCCAGCAGCGCGTCGACGGAGCGTGCACCCTTAAGCACGATCAACTTCTCGCGCTGGTCCAGGTGGACAACCACACGCAGATCCTGCGCGCGCGAGGACACGGAAACGCGGTCAAGCTGTCAGAAACACGCGATAGGATCGGGGTCCGCGCCGATTCGTACCGGTGGTGCAGCAGACGCTTCTACGCGCATGGACGACGCAAATGCTGCTGCGAGCGCGTCGATCTCGCCGTTGTCTGTGCCGCTGGACGGCGGGCTGGACCCTTCGACGAGCGCGCGGACATGGGCCGCGACGCTGAGCGGGAGCGCCTTGAGGTCGTACCCTGCTCTCACGCGACAGTCCACGCAATAGGTGAGTTGGGATGACCCAACGGATGGATGGCCAGCGAGAGTGCGGCAACCAACGCCTACTATCCTCGTATAGATAGAGGCGTGGTCGTTGTGGTCGTCCGCACGAGACGTACCTCCTTCCAGGACGGACACGACACGCCCGCGCGCAAACCTCCACGCCACGTCCACGATGTGCTTGGTCATCCAGTAAAAGTCCTCGTGCTGCAGGCAGACGTTGGCGAGCGGGTCGTCCGCGTGTGCGTCGAAGCCCGCCGAGATGAGGACGAACTCGGGCTTGAACTGCTCCATCGCCGGCACGACTTTGGCCGCGAACAGGCGGCGGAAGGCCGTGGAGCCCGTGCCTTCGACCAGCGGCACGTTTAGGATGTTGCCGCTCGCGCCGCGCTCGTGCCGCTTGCCAGTCTTTGGGAAGAAGGGGCTCTGGTGCGTCGAAATGTACTTGACGTTCGGGTACCTGGCCGTGCCGAACTTGGCCTGCGTGCCGTTGCCGTGGTGCACGTCAAAGTCCACGATTAAGACCCTCGACAGCTCCGACGGGTACCGCGTGAGCAGGTGGAGCGCGCCGACGCCGACGTTGTTGAAGAAGCAGAAACCCATGGCGCGGTCCGGCTCCGCGTGGTGTCCCGGCGGGCGGACGCAGCAGAACGCGTTGACGACCGGCGGGGCGTCCTCCCGCAGTGTATCACGCCCCTCCTCACTAGTAGCACCTTCGCTAGCGCCACTATCTCCCGTTGTCTTCATGACCAGGTCGATGGCGTGGCAGACGGAGCCCACGGCCGCGAGCGCCGCCGCCTCCGTCCCTGCGGTTACTACCGTGTCGTCGTCGATCACGAGCGCCGCTGGCTCACTCTTGTCGCCCGCGTCGGCGCTATGGACAAGTGCAAAGGCCTGCAGCATGGCGTCCACGTGCGCCGGCGTGTGGAAGAGCAGCAGCTGCTCGCGAGTGGCTGGCGGAGGGGAGGAAACGCATCGGAGGCACGGGAACTCGTGCGCGAGTCGGTCCTGCACGACGCGCACTCGCTCCGGCGCCTCCGGGTGTGACGGAGGCAGGTGACGCTCGCATAGCTCGCTATAGAAAAGAGCGGTCGCGCAAGGCGGCAGCGTGGCGCTTGTAGTAAGGCCGGGCGCGTCTGCAGCGGCGGCGACATCGGCGCCAGCGCGCTCCTTGCGCGTCATCTTCACGGGAAAACGCATGTTTGGCGGATGTGGGTATTTTTTACCAATTATCTACTGATTTTCGATGATTAGCACAAGTTTTCAGCCAATAGTAGCGATGGGTCTGTGGATGGCGAACCTTGAAGCGATCGACACTTGAAGCGAGGTGCAACCGAAAGGACACCGCATTCTTGATTCATCAAGCCAAAGCGAAAGCGAGAAGAGGAGAGAAGAGACGGCATGTCGGCTAATGACGCCGTCCGCAGCTAGCCCCCTGCCTCGTTCTGGGCGCTGCTGGCGCAGATGAAGGCGGGCGAGGCGGCGACGGCCGTTTCGGTGGCGGATGCGGCTGTGGCGGTGTCGTTGAAGGCGATCGCCGCGGCGCAGACCTCTGTATTTGCAGCGCCAAAGTAGAGGGAGCGTGAGGCCAAGGAGCGCGCGAACCACGTAATGTACGCGGTGCTAGCGGTCGCAGAGGCCGCGCGGATCGCTGCGGGGAAAGCCGTGAACGCCGCCACCGCGGTCGAAGCGCGAGTGTCGGCACAAGACGAGGACGAAAATGCTGCCGGGATGGGCGCGCATATATTAGCATCCACGCACAACACTACCGCAGAATTGAGTGCGCTTTCGTCACTCAAGGACAGCGACGACGATCAAGAAGGGGCAAGCGAGGTGGGTCTACTCACTCCGACGACGACCAGTCATGAAGAAACCGAGGATGTGACTGGAGTTACTGCGCCTGAGGACGCTGCTGTCGGCCAAGGAGGGGGTATTGAAGCTGGATTTTATGCCGCGGCATTTGCTGATCAAGACGTCGCGGAGGTCTCTGCTAGTCGCGTCTCCGATGACGATGTTGACGCGGCTACTGTGACCGAGTCGGTGAAAACCGCAGACACTACAATGACGTCCGAACTTGTGGACGACACACCATCGGATGCGGGAGTGGAGGGTGCTTTAGTTACGGTACGGGAGCCCGAGGCACTTATTCGCCAAAGCGCTGCAACGCAGGAAGGGTGCACGAGCGCCTTGTAAGCGAGCTCAGGCGTCATCGAGTGCGACCGCACGTTGCCCCACCGTCGACGTTCTGAACTCACATGCTGTCTTCATCGGTTCAAGTCGCCCCAGGATTGAACTGAAGCAGCGCGTAGTGCCGAACCTGCTCGAGTAAGTGCGCGTAAGCGGTCTTTCAGGCGTGGGCACTTGGCACGCCCTGCTCACGACTCGGGATTTCGTAATTGATGTCGTTGTCGGACGAAGCGCCAGCGAATCCACCGGTGCAGGGGCATTTGGAGGCCATAGATGGCGGGCCAGCCCTCACTGGTATGCCAATGCAGCCAACAGACCACTTCATGACGACCATTCGCGACGAATTCGCCCTTTGCTAACGTTTTTCTTCCCCCTCGTGCTACAGGATCAGCCACTCGACGACGCTCTCATGCCTGACAGCTACCGGTATTGCACAGTCAACTGGGTGCACGAGCATCGACATGCAGTCTGCCGAAGAGCAAGAGAGAGTCCACATTCAAGTCACCATTGGAGATTTCGAGAGGTACGCGACCGCAACTCTGCTCGCTCGTCTCTGGCTGCTCCGACTGTTGCAACTCGTCGAACCGCAAAGTCCACAAAAGCGTGCAGCATCTTTTAGGTCTCGCGTCCGCGCCCCTATCAAGCCTGGATCGCGTTAAACAACGCCCAAGCACGCTATTTCGAGCTCGGATGATGGCTGGTGCTCATTCGAGCCTCGTGGAACGGCGGGTTGTTGTAGTAGCAGCAGAAAGTGGTTCGTTTCGCAACGGCGCGGCCCACTCGAGGGGACGGAATTAGCACCAGCGCTGGCTCAAAACGGCGCGATTGGCAAGCGCAAGCGAGTCTCCCAGACACACTATAAACGTGCTGGCGGTGCCGCTCGCCTCGGTGGACCAGCTCGCCTCGCCTTCTCCGCTCCAGACACCCTCTGCCTACTTCATGCTGCTCGTGCACCCGCCTCGGCACGCGCAAGACCACGCTTGAGCCCACCGACGCCACGAGGAAAACAGCAGCCTACTAGCGCCACGAAGGGCCCGACGGGTTCTTCATGCACGACGACTACCGCTCACCTCGGCAAGCGGGCGGCCAACGACTGCCCGGAGCCGCTCCCACCCAGCGCAACGGCCGAGATCTGTCCCCAAGCGAGCCGACGAACGGAGTCGGCCATGGCCGGGGGAGAGGCAACGCGTGCTCCTCGCTCCACGCCTCGACGGAGCCGCCCGGCATCTCTCCAGCGGTAGTCGCTGCCTCCGCGAGCGCCAATGAAGACGCAAGAGTCGGTCCCCCGTCTCCGTCATCGCTCGAGATGCCCAGTACAGATAGCGCTCAATGCCAAGGCGACCCGGACCTCATCACGACCCGGTTGGACGCGAGCGACACGGAGACGACGCCGGAGAGCGCGAGCCGCGTGCATGTGCCGACGATCGACTTCAAGGGCGCGGCGAGCAATACAGTGGAGAAGAGCACCGTGTCAGAGCGGCGCCAGTTGGCAAGTGGGCGGCCGCCGAGCGCCAGGATATACCCCGTCCTGACCGACTCGCCGACAGAGAGCAGCTCCCCTAAAGCCGGCGGTGCGCAGCTCAGTGGCCGCGTCGCGGGCGCACTGACCAAGCGGTTCGACGCCGCGGACGACAAGGGACGGCGCACGTCGTCGGCGTACTCGACGCTGACCAAGACGCTGACGCTGCGCACGCTGCAGATCACGGCGCGGTCGAGCCTCTCAGCCGCGAGCGACGCTCGACAGGAGAACTTGGACCCGGCGAGGCATCGCATCATGTTCCTGCGCACGCAGAAGAACTTGTCCGAGATCTTCGTCAAGCCGACCGAGTCGCACTGGCGCCGGCGCGTGAACCAGTTCATCTTCTTCTGGATCCTGCTCAGCACGGCCGTCATGGCGTTCGAGACGTGCGACGGGCCCAACTTCGGCAGCGCCGACCCGGGCTACCCGTCGTTGCCGACCGAGTCGGTTTACCGCGCGCTCGACGCGGTTTTCACGGCTGTCTTCTCGGCCGAGCTGCTCGGGCGCGTCGTGCTCCACAAGTTCTCGCGCCGCATCTTCAAGCACCCGCTCACGTGGCTCGACGTGCTCGCGCTCAGTCCGTGGTACATGCAGCAGGTGGCGGTCTCGGCCGGCCACGAGCTGGATTTGACGGGCTGGCGTGGCGCCGGACACCAGCTCGTGCTCGTGCGGTTGCTGCGCACACTGCGGCTCGCGCACATCCTGCGGCACAACGAGCAGTCCAAGATTCTGTTCCTGTCCGTCAAGGCGAGCCTGCCGCCGCTGGCCATCATCCTCTTCTTCCTCTTCACGCTCGTCATGGTGCTCGCCACCGCGCTCTTCTACGCCGAGCCGTGCTACAACGTCAACACCTGCACCTTCACCGACATTTTCAACTCGGCCTACTTCATCATGGTCACGTACGTTACGTCTCCTGGCCGACTCGAGTCGAGTCGAGTCGAGAGATAAGGTATGGATATCCGCGACTCGCTCGTACCGAATAGCTAACGCCCCGTATTGCTTCCGTGCCACGACAGCGTCGCGACCGTGGGCTACGGCAGCCAGGTTCCGTCGCTCAAGAACCCCGGGTCGCTGCTTATCACGTGCAACGCCATGATCCTCGGGCAGATCTACTTCTCCATGCCCGTGGCCATCATCGGCAACAACTTCGAGCGCACCTACGAGAGCTTCCAGATGAACCGGCGGCAGAAGTTGCACTACTTTGACTCGTCGCTGTCGCCCTTCGACTGCCTCGACATCCACGCCAAGGTCAAACGGTTGTGCGACATCCAGTACCACACGCTCAACGCCTGGGAGGTCGTGATGCTCAACATCAACCACTCGCGGCGCATCGGCCGCGCCTTCACGCAGATCAAGGTGACGGACGACATGATCGCCAGCCAGCGCGCGCACCACGCCAAGGTCATGCAAGCCATCGAGCGACTCATGGAGGTGCACGGCGAGGCCTGCAAGCTCCTCCAGGGGTTCATCCCGCACAAGAAGAAGCAGCGGCGGTCCGTCGCGGACCCCAAGCCCAAGGGCATCCTCAACGGGATCTACTCCAAGGCGCGCAAGGTCATGGCCAAGGCCAAGTCCCCTCCCGCCCATCGGTACTCCCAGGGCATGGACGCGCGGCTACTGTCGCACACGACAAAGGGGCGTCTGTGGCTGCTGCTCGAGGTGCCCGACTCGTCGCTAGCGGCCGTGACGGTCAACAAGCTAATGGTCGTCTTCTCCGTCATGAGCATCATGCTCTTCTACCTCGAGTCGCTGCCCGAGCTGGCCGCGTCGGGCGTCCAGACGTCCGCGTGCCGCAAGGTGGTGAGCGACTACTGCAGCGCTGACGGGTTCGCCGCTTTGGACCCGGGCTGCTTCGTGCGGCGCGTCGACGGCGTGTCGGACTTTGACACGAAGCTCGACTTTGGCTGCGACGCGAGCCTTGAAGGTTCCGATTGCTACGGCGCCGGGAAGAACTTTGGCTCGCTCCACGCGTCGGCGCTGCCGTGTAACGGCACGTTCCTCGCTAGCGGTGTGTCCATCATCTGCTACCGGCAGCAGTGCTTCTCGGACGCCCCGATGTTCGCCGACATGGAGCTCTACTGGATCTACTTCGAGTGGTTCTTCGGCACCATCTTCATGAGCGAGCTGCTCCTGCGCTTTTACATCTCGCAGAACCGGCGGCACTTCCTCAAGGACTTCTACATCGCCTTCGACGTGCTTGCAGTCGTGCCGTTCATCGTCGAGGTGCTGCAAGTCATGGGCGGCGGCTCCAAGCCCGAGTACGCCATCGTGGCGGCTTCTCCGTCCTTCCTGTCCGTCATCCGAGTGCTCAAGATCATGCGCATCCTCAAGCTCACGCGGGTGCGTACCTACATACCTAAGTGCCTGCCTCGCACCACCCAACGACCTTACTCGTACTGTGTGGTCTCCATGTGGTATTGACGTGGCGTGAGCGCGGACGCAGCACTTTCGAGGCACAAAGATCATCGCAACGACGGCCAAGCGCGTCTGGGAGCGCCTCCTCATCCCGGTACGTGGCGCTCTCCATGCCGTGCTTGACCTGTTATCGTCTCCCTTCGCCACGCGAACTAACTAGCGGCGGCTCTACCGGCTGCAGCTCTTCTTCCTCTTCGCCGGCGCTATCATCACGGGCGCCATCTTCTACGAGATCGAGCGCGGCACGGCCTGCTTCGTCGGCCAAGAGTGCCGGTGGTGGAACAAGAGCATCCTGACGCCGTGGCTCGAGGAGGGGCTGCCGGTCGGCAAGCGTGTGCTGATCCAGGACCAGCGACCGGCCGTCATCACTGACATGATCCACTCCACGTGGCTGTCGTACACCACGTGAGCGCAGTGGAGTGTAGAGCGTTGGTGACTTGCCTTGCCACCACCCATCAGTATTTGACGACCGTCCATCCGTGTGTATGTGTGATTGTGCATGAGCTCAGGCTGACATCGGTCGGGTACGGCGACCTGGTGTCCCGCACGTCGTTTGGCAAGGCGTTCAGCATCATCGTCATCATGATCGCCACCATCTACTCGGCCATGCCCTTGTCTCTCGTCGGCACGCAGTTCTACACGCTGTACGAAAAGTACCTGGAGAAAACGGTCATCAAGCGAGTGCGTGGTTTTTCCTCCACCTTTCCGGGCTGCAACTGTCATGACGGCGCTTCCTCACGCTTACGTCGATTACTCCTATGGACAGGGCGGGTCGTCCCAGTCGTGGCGCACCAAGCGCAGCCTCCCGATCGAGTCCGAGAGCGCCAACAAGCGCCTGCAGCTCGAGGCGGAGCACGTGGGGGCGTCGCAGAAGACGCCGAGGGACTTCCGCCTGACCGACGACGAGCTCGAGATGGCGCACCAGTTCGAGGGCGTCAAGCGCACGATCGCCAACCTGCAGCGCAACCTCGAGAACGTCATGCACGTGTCGCTCGACATTCGCCAGCAGCAGAGCCACACATCCGTCAAGGAGAAGGCGGCCAGCAACATGCGCAGCACGGACCTTCTGGACCAAGTGATCGAGACCAAACTCAACGCCGTGCTGGTACGAACGACAGCGCCATCACAGTCGGATGGACGGGTGGATGGACGGATGGATGGGTGGACGCTGGTACTTACTTGGAGCAAACATGCCGGTTCGTTGCTGCAGGACACGCTGCTGCAGTTCTCGCTCGTGGTGGAGCGGCTCCACGACGCGCCCGTCGGGTACGAGGCCTTCATCGAGCAGGAGCGCTCGCTCGGCACCATCGCCTCGAGCCACGCGCTCTCGCCACGCGGCATCTCCCAGTACACGGGCGCTGGAGGCGGTGCCGCCACGTCGGTCGGGCCGATGGTGGAAGAGGAGTGAGTGGCATCATGGTGTATCATAATGGACTGAGTCCACAAACCACAGTGAAGTTGCACGTAGACACACAGGGGGCTGTCTACATGCAGTATTAATACCTGTCTGTGCTTTATTCAATAGTACTGGAGTATCACCGACCACCGGCTGGAAGCACACACTGAGGCCTCACAATACCGCTCCGATCTCTCCACGTGCGACCTCAAGCCCGCATGCACTCATACTCACTGTATTGATACGCTGACATTACCACGAGGCCATCCTAAACCACACGGGGACGCCCACGCCACGCCGACACATTCCCTCTTGACATCGACCGACCGATCGATTGATCAATTGACCGACGTCCGCTCACTCACTTGCGCATCTCGACAATCTCCTCGACGGTCGAGCACTCGGGGAAGTCGGACGCGGCACAGAAGGCGCCCATCTCCTCCACGATCTTGGTCTGCGCGCTCTCGAGCTCCTTGGCCGCCTGCACGGCCGCCAGCACGCGGAGGCGGTGCACCTCGCGCAGCATCTCCGAGTCGTGGCGCTGCGTCTCGCCCACCACCACGTCCTCCACGGGCGTGTACTCGGGGAAGACGGACGCCTCGGTGAAGGCTCCGGCGGCCAGGTCGTCCAGGTCGGCCTCGAGCCCCAGCTGCGCCTCGGCCGCCGCCCGCGTGACCTCCACCAGCGGAGGCCTGACGCTCGCCGCCTCGGCGTCCTGACGCTGGGTCTCGACCACCACGAAGTCCTCCACGGGCGTGTACTCGGGGAAGACGGACGCTTCCGAGAAGGCGGCGGCCGCCATGTCGTCCAGGCTGTCGCGGAGCCCGAGCTCGGCCTCGGCCGCCGCCCGCGTGACCTCGACTGGCCGTGGGCGCTCCGCCTCCAGGCGCTGGGCCTCCCCCATCAGCACGTCTTCAATAGGCGAGAGCTCGGGGAAGTCGGACGACTCGGTGAAGGCGCCGGCCGCCATGGAGTCGAGGCTGTCCTGCAGGCTGAGACGCGACGCCACGCCCATCGGCTCGAGCGGGTCTGCGACGCGGGCGCCGCCCTCCAGGTCGTGGCGGAGCTGCTCGTACTTGGCGTGCAGCTGTGCCATCTCGGCGCGAGACAGCTCGTCGTCCAGCGCGCGCCGCGGACCCGCGTGTAGAGAGATGGGCGGCTCGACAAAGGCGTGCGGCTGGCTGCCTTGGCCGGCGCTGCTGGGCGGCGGCGTCTGGAGCAGCGAGCGCGAGCCGGAAAGGAGGCGGCGAGAGACCGCGGCCAGCACCATGGGCGACTGCGACGCGACCGCGGCGGCGGCGAACGTGTAGCGGGTGGCGCTCGTCAGCATCGGGATACTTACTTGGTGATGATGGATGCGAGCTCGTGAGGGCGAATTGGATAGTGAGCTGCGAGGAGATGAGGGCGGAGCGAGTGGAGCAAACGGGCATGAGCGAGTGGAAACCACTTGGGTTGAGTATGCGGATCCTGTCATGTCGGCTCATGTTGAAGTTCCTGATTGAAGCGCATAAACGCCGCCATCTGATTGGTCGGTCATTAAAAACGCGCGGCAAAAGGGAAACACACTTGAGCTGAGTATAGTGCGTTTCTTTCGAGAACTGCAGCACATTCTCAGATTCCAACAGAGCATGACGTACACTCTCGAGAGCACTTCAACCCGAAATAGCCGTCCACCCGCTATCAATACGCTCGCGCGCGCCAGGTGGTGCTGTAGTTACCGGCACTACCGCCACGTGCAGCAGCAGAGCGGGGCGCGCTGGCGGGCGATTGGAGAAGACGGAGCGGGCGTCTGGAGCGTCGAAGCCTCCTCCAGTGTGGGGCATCGACTCGAGGCCATGCCGTCGGCGCTCAGCGAGCTGGACGTGGACGTCGAGGCGCAGGTAGCAGCAGCGCTCGAGCGCTCTACCGACTCGTACCTGCTGTTACCGTCTCGCCGTGCTGTGTTGGCCAGATCGGAGAGATCAAGCGGCTCATCTCGACGACGACGGACGAGGAGCGGCAGGCGGTGCTCGAGGATCAGCTGCGGGGCCTCGAGCTGCAGAGCATCCAACTGGCCCAGGAGCGGCAGCTGGGGCAGCAGGACGGGGGCGACACGGCGACTCAGACGCCGGAGCAGGCGTTACAGGCGCGGAGGAAGAGCTTCCGGCCCATGAGCGCCAAGCCGAGAGCCACGCTCAGCACGCTCGCCGAGGTTGGTCGGCTCCATTGCGTCTCTCATACCCGCGACCAACTAGGCTGGACACTTTTTGGCTGACGGGTGGCACGGACATGCATCCTCTCGATTTGAACAGGATGTGGAGGTGAGCTCGACGTCGACGTCGTTCCACGGCCTGGAAGCCTACCGCTTGGATGGCGGGCTGCCGATCGTCGCCGAGGTCTTCAGCAGCTCGTACGACGAGCAGTTCGCGCCGACCAACGTGCTCGCCAACGACCACAACTCGCGCTGGGTCTCGAGCGGCATGTTCCCGCAGTTCCTGCGACTCGTTCTCCGCGAGCCGCTCGCCTTGGAGTCCATCGAGATCACGTGCCGATACGTCGAGCGGCTCGAGGTGCGCACGGCGTCGTCCAAGAACGCGCCAAGGGATCGGATGGCAGTTGCCGGAGAGCTCGAGATCAACGGGGCACACCGGGACAAGCTCGACACGCACGTCTTCAAGCTCGCAGGCACTTCTGGGGCGGATGCGGACGACGCTCGGAATCGCAGCGAAAGAAACCCGCAGGAGGTGGTGGAGATCGGCATCTCCGGTGGCTACCGCGACTTTGTAGTCGTGTACTTTGTTCGGATCCGGCCAGTGAACGACGGTAGCGGTAGCGCCACCGCTCGATCGTAGACCATGTAAACAGACACGCACGACGGCCACAGCAATAGAGACATAACATAGCGCACGCACTTCAGCTCCAAAGAAGCCATCGGCATGCTGTGAGGCAGCGCCAGCAAGCTTGGAGAGAGTATTGAGGCGCTCCGTACGCCCGCCCGCTAGTGGAAGAGTCCACGCAGAGAGCTCGCTTCGTCCGCCATGGCAGCCTCCGTTCGAGCAGACCGAGTCTCGTTGTCGACGTGAAGTGCGCGCTCGTGGTTCTCGATCTACGCGGAGACTCGGAGAAGAGGGCGTCAAATCGTCATCGCATCTAGGTACAGTATCAACCAAGACGAATGAGCCGAGCTACCTCTGTGTAGATGTCGTCATTGCGCGGAAAGTCGGCTGCTTTGCGTGGAATGACGTGGATGTGAACGTGGGGGACTGTCTGACCCGCCTCTGGTCCGTCCTGCGTCGACGAGCGGCAGCGTTACGCTCGTGAATTTATGGCAAAACACACCATGTAGGAGCCCTTGCAGCCCGTACACCTCACCTGGATCGCAAACGTGAGTGAGCTGGCGCCGTAGTGCCGCTCTAGCTTTCGGCCGACGAGCTGTGGGGTCGAGAAGAGCGTGGATCGCACTTGCGTGCGTCAGACGCGCGCGACGTATTGATCCAGCGGGTGGATGGCCGGCCTCTTCTCACCTGCGCCGCGCTCCACAAGTCGCTCACTTCGTCACTGGCGAGCTGGTCGAAGCGCTTCACACAGCGCTTGGGCGCGACAAGCACGTGTCCTTCGCCGTGCGCACCGCAATCGCGTTAGTTCGCCCGCGCGTACTATACAGAGTCTCGGCGATGCACACATGCCTGGAACAATCGGCTTGAGGTTGACAAGGGCGAACGACCAGCGCGACTGGTAGAAGACCTGCGTCATCGCCACTCGGTGGGGCCCGAACTGCCGTCTGGAGTTGTCCAGGCAGTCGTCCGAGCCTAGCACGTCTACCCCCCCCATCGTTGAGCGCACCGTGGGTTAGAGCTTGAGCAACGACGTCGACAGCAACGCCACGCATCTTCATATGAACCTTTGGCGATGCTCGATAGCAGCTCAAGTGGCTCCCCGCGGCATCCCCCTTGACGAAACAGCAGGGACGGGCTGTCCGAAGACGAGTTGAGCACGAAAGAAGATGGCTCGTCGCCCACTAGGGCGTCCGCGACGATCAGCTGCGCGCTCTCAACCTGCAGCCCGACTCGACAGTACGGTAAGAGTTCGACCCTCTCGGAGCATACTATCAGCTACCACGAGCGCACCAGCCTACCACCGGGTTCGCCGACGGGTGGAACGAGTCCAACATCTCGAGCAGCTTCTTCGCTGGACCGTCGACCATTGGCGGAGCCCCAGTGAAGCCGAGGCGGAACCCATGGCTGTATACAGAGGCCAGGCCGCCCATTAGCGCTCAAAATGTATACCACAAGGCACCAAGCTCGGATATTGAGCGCCATACGCCTGGAGCGCCTTGACAGCCTGTGTATGTGACCGACGGCATGTGTACCCGTCCGTGAGGCTGGCGGTCAGTGGGGACGGAGCGACGCGGAGGCACTAAACGCCGCGCAGAACCCACCTCGGACGCATCGCGATGCGCAAACTCGCGCGCTGCCGTCTCCTCCGACAGGCGGAGCAGGATGGAGCGGACGTTCTTCTCCTCGACGAGCCTCCGGAGCGCTCCGCCGGTGGCCATCGTCGCCCTGGCACTCATCGATCTCCCTTGTGACAAGCTCTCTTTACATAGTGGATCCGTTCGTCCGCTCCGCTCATCCGCTCCGCTCGTGTCGTCCACTGAGTGGATTCACTAAGTGTACCGTACTCTAGAGATCCACCGTCGTCCGCCCAACAGTCCCTCGTCCGCTCATTGCTTGTATCCAGTGGATGGATATCCAAGTGGGTCGCCAAATGATCATTTCGCGAACGGTCGGCGACGCCCAAGAGCTCCCGAGAGGCAATGGGCAAGCCCAAGGACGCGTCCCCATCGACGGGCGAGCCCGCGGTGCATGCGCCGCAGTCGGAGGTGCAGCGCAAGTGCCACGACCTGCCGTTCGCGCTGCTGTTCGCGCTGGCGATCGGCTTGACGCTCGCGCTGGCCTTGGCGTACGGCGGGGACGTGCTCTCGTACTCGGTCGACCGCGACAAGTTCACGGCGGTCGAAGCCATCGCTTCGGCCACCCACGCCAAGTACAAGTACGCGCTGCGCATCTGCGCGGGCTTCGCCGGGGGCGCGCTGCTCGCGGCGTCCTTGTGGACGCTCGTCATGCTCGTCTGCGGCAAGATGCTCATCTGGATCTCCATCCTGAGCATCTGCGCGCTCTCGCTCGGCGCGGGCTACATGTCGGCGTACTTCCTCAAGGAGCGCGGTGAGTCGGCGTACTGGTGGCCCGCGGCCGCCGCGACGCTCTTCGCCGGGCTCGTGCTGCTCTACGTGTGCTGCATCCGCCGCCGCATCTCGTTCGCGTCGGCCAACCTCCAGGTCGCGTGCAGGTCCGTGCTGAGCTACCCAGTGATCCTCTTGATCGCCGTGCTGTTCGCGCTGGTCCAGATCGCCTGGGCGCTCGTCTGGGTCGTCGCGACGTACGCGGCCATCAACCACGGCGAGTACATTGCCCAGGGCGAGGACTACAGTGCCAGCAAGAAGGCCGGCATCCTCGTGGGCATGGTGCTCGCCTTCTTCTGGGCCACGTGCGTCTGCCGCAACATCGTCATGGTGGCGACGGCGGGCACGGTCTCGAGCTGGTGGCACCACTCGACGCAGGACCGCCAGGCCTTGACGAGCACGCGCGCGCTCTGCCGGGGGCTCACGCTGTCGTTCGGCTCCATCTGCTTCGGGTCGCTGCTCGTGTCCATCGTCCAGACGATCCGCTTCGTCCTCGTCTCGTGGCAGCAGGCGCTCAAGAGCCAGGGCAACGCCGTCGCCGCCTGCCTCGTGGGCTGCATCGGCTGCATGGTCGCGTGCGTGCACACGTGGGTCGAGTACTTCAACCGCTTCGCCTACTCGTACGTCGGCATCTACGGCTACAGCTTCGTGGGGTCGGGCAAGCGGGTGTGCCAGCTCTTTGCGTCCAAGGGCTGGAGCGCCATCATGAACGACTCGCTCATCGCCAACGTGCTGCTCTTCGGCAAGCTCGCCGTGGGCTTCCTGGGCGCCGCCGCCGGCTGGGGCTGCGCCGTCTACGGCGACGACGCGTGGACGGCGCGGGTGTCGCACCCCGAGGCCGCGCTCGGCATCAGCGGCTTCCTCGTCGGCTACTCGGTCGCGGACGTGGTCATGACGGTCGTCGACGGCGCGGTCGCGACCGTCTTCATCCTGTTCGCCGAGGACCCGTACGCGCTCACGGCGAGCCACCCGGAGGCCCACGAGGCTCTCCACAAAGCCTGGATGGAGATGTACCCCGACGAGTACGAGCGCAGCATCAAACGCCCCGACGAGCGCGTGTAGCAAACAAGCAAACAAGCAAGCAACCCCGCGATGGAGATATAAGCAGCATGCGGACACAGGCATCGGAGCTTCAACATTTGCGGCATTGATGGATGGACCCATCACGTCTCTCCTTGGTCCACCTATTTGTGCGTGGGGCGCTCGTGCGGCATGCCATAGCGCTCCGGGTAGAACGTGTGGCTCGACGGGTAGTGCAGCAGGTTCTCGAGCCGCGCCGAGTACACGTCCACGTACCGCTGCACGAAGAAGGCGAACTGCGACGGGTACGTGTCGGCGCGGAAGACCGAGCCGAAGTTGCGGTTGATGAGCATTTCCATCTTGGTCTGGATGTCCTCGTGGATGTCCACGAGCTGCCCCACAAACTCGTGGTTTTGCTGCGGGACGCACACGAGCATTGCCAGTCGGTCTAGTGCAACCAAACGCTCCGAGGAAGGGTTGAGCGCGTTCTTACCTGCGGGTTCGGCTCGGCACGGAGCCCGTCCTGGATCTTCCGCATGAGCTCCTCGAGGATGCTGATCTGCACACCACAACACCACTCGGCGTGTCATTGTCAGCCAACGAGACAAGAGACGCCTCCCATCACTGCGACGGGGCTAGAGTTCGACCTGGTACGCAAGCTCTTGGTAGCGCGGGCTGCGTTGCACCTCGATCTCGTCCTCCAGCTCACTGTGTAGTTAAAAGACCCCACCACCGTCATGAGAAGGAGACTAGCAACGCGGCGTCAACGAGAGCGCCGTGCCACTGACCGAATGATGGCGCCAGTTCGCCATCCGTTGATGCGCGAAGGCTCGACCAGGTCCGAGAACAGACTATCACTGTCGACAGCGGCACGCGTTGTATGGATGTGAGCGACTGCGCAAGCAAGCCACACGATGGAAGTCCCAGTTCGACCTACCCGATGTAAAGCACCCGATTGCCTCCCCATCCCGTGAGCTTCGTCAGCTGGTAGATGCTCCCCTGCGTGTACACTTTGGACTGCTGGAGCTCACGAACAGCTTGCCACTATCGTTATCGCACATGGTGTGAGTCAGCTAGACGACAGCTTCGTACACAACACGAGCATGCAGACTAAACGGAGCGACAGAGCTCTCTCTCTCTCTCTCTCTGCGAGTACCTGAACCTGCTTCCGATCCGTGTCGAACATGCGGAACGCGCGCTGCCGCGTGTAGAACTGCGGCTTCCTCGCACTCACCATGACCACATCAAACAACTGCAAGCACGATTTCAATATAGCTCAGAGTCAGCTATGTCGTGGTCCGTTTCAAAGCAAAAGCACTCGCGACACGTCACCTTGCGCCACTCGTCGCCCAGCATGAGCCGCAGGCCGGCATCAACGTAATGGAACGAGCTGTTGGTGCACAGGAACGTCTTCTTGCCCGATCCCTGGCAGTCGAGCATACAAGCCCACGCACGTCAGCTACAGTTGCTGCTCCATGGAGATCATGGCAGCGGCCAGTCACCCACCCGGATGCGCTCTAGGAGCGGGCGCAGCAACGGGTTCGGTTCGATATACGTCGGGAGCGACAGCGCCACCTCCTTGTGCATGGCGCCGCTCACGTGCACGTCCGTGATGGCGTGGTGCACGTCTTCCACCAACGCGATCGGCTCGTACTCAATGTCGCGGTCCATCATGTACTGGACGACGTCCGCGAAGAGGCAGGCGTGCGCGACGCTGAAGAGGTCGTTGAGCGGCTCCATCTTGGTGTTGCGGTCGTGCACCGAGATGTGCCGCGAGCCCTGGTACAGCTCCATGATCTCGCTCCTCGTCAGCCGCTCGCGGCCGCGGAACACGCCCGTGTACGACAGCTTCTGGTGCGAGCTGATCTTGCAGAGCAGCCCCTTCTCCTTGTCGATCGTCAGTCCGCGGATCGCGAACGACGGGTCGAACTGCAGCACCGCGAGGCCCTCGGGGTACCGCAGCTTGGTGACCTGCGCGCCACGCCAAGAGAGGTCGCGGGTTAGTGGAGAGCGTACTGTACCGTAGATCACTGCACCGCCTTTGACGGTCGGCCCACGTGGCGTCGAATGCGCGCTTTCTCACCAGGTAGTCGCGAGCCATGGAGTAAATGAGGTGCTGCAGCTCCTCCTTGTAGTGACACAACGTGTAGTCGTAGTCTACGACGCGTCATCGACGAGAGATAGCGTTAGCGTTTACGTCCAGGCGCGTTTCCAAGGCGTATAGCAACACGAGACGCACCGAAGCCTACGACGTCAATGTTCGAGAGTCTAGCGCAGGAGCCTCAGCGTCAGGCGCTGCCTAGGAGGTGCCGTCGGAGGATCGCGACAGCCCAGCCACTCTGTTGTATGCAACGCGTACCGGAGGTGGTTGTTGGCAAAGACCTCGTTGATCTCGATCTTGGGGTTCGGCCGGAAGTTGTGCGCGTCTCGCTGCGGCACCAGCGGCGGTCAACACAGAGCGTCCAGCGTCCAGCGAGCGCCTTGCGAGCCGCGCGCACGCACCTCAAAGTCGTCGACCATGCGCCGGATGGACGCCAAGGACGGCGGGATGCTCGCCTGCAGCTGCGGGAGGTACGTGAGCACCGACATGCACCGGCGCGAGGCCGGCCGATACCGCCCGGCGCCAGCAGCCACGCGCGCGCCAGCGATCGCCGCGCTTCGCATCATCCGGATCGGTTCTTGCTTGGCGACGTGAGACGGGTGCCAGTGATGAATTGAATTTTATTATTAGTGGGTGGACGGACGTACAAATATCAAGAGAGAGAGAAAAATGTTTCCTATTCTGATTTCGAAAATTACAATTATTTGTTTATGGAGCGATTCTATGGGTTATGATGGTGTATGCTGTTCGAGAGTTTCATACGTAGCTCCTCCTCCAAACTCCCCCTTTGCCAGAACAAGCCTGCGACCGACCGACCGACACGAGGGTCATAGTGTAGTGTAGCACCGCAGCATGGGCCTGGCCGAGTTCGAGCAGGCGCTGGCGCTGGCCGAGAAGAGCGAGACGCAGGCGCACTGCGTGGAGCTGCTCAAGCTCGTGCGCAAAGAGAAGCTGCGCGAGCCGCGCGTGGTGGCGGCCTTCGGCTCGGCGCTCCTCGACAAGCACAGCTGGGGCCTCGGCAACGAGCGTGCGTGCGGCTGGCCCCTCAGAGTCTCGGTCGGCGGTGCGGTGGGGCTCTCGCTCACGGACGCGCGCGCAGTATGGAACGTGTACGAGCAGGTGTTTGTGGCGGCGCTGGACCTACACGACGACGCGCTGGCCGCGGTACGTGGCGTGGCGGCTGGCACGCTGGCTGGACTGGCCGGACTGGCGGCGCTGGCGTGATTGACTGACTCTCGTATCGCCCGCGTGCGGCCTATAGAAATGCCTCAAGGTGCGCTGCTAGCCGTGGGTGGGACCTGTAGCCGCCCCTGTCCGGTCTGACCTGTCGTCGCCCCGCTGATGCAGGCGCTACAGGACAAGTTCCCGTCCAGCTCGCGCGTTGCCCGCCTCGAGGGCATGCAGCTTGTAAGCGCCGCCTTCTGTACCCCGAGAGGGGGAGTGTGGCTGTTCTCACTTGCACTGAATGGCTTTGCTTGTGCAATGGACAGGAGCAACGCGGCGAGTTCGCCAAGGCCGAGGCGCTGTACAACGAGCTGCTGGAGGCCAACCCGGCCAACACGCTCGTGGCCAAGCGCAAGATCGCGGTGCTCAAGGCGCAGAAGCGCACGCACGACGTGATCGCTGCGCTCAACGAGCTCCTGCGCAGCTTCGCCACGGACTTGGGGACGGTGCGTTTGCCTCTGATGACCGAGGAGTGCACAACTGAGCCCCTCTCGTCCCGCGCGCTGACTCGCCGTGTCTGACGATCGTGTTAGTGGACGGAGCTGGCCGAGACGTACCTGGCGCAAGGCGCGTACCGCTACGCCGCCTTCTGCTACGAGGAGCTGGTGTTGCTGAACCCCATGGACGCCATCTACCACAGCCGCCTTGCCGACGTACGTGGAAGGAACAAGGACGTCGTCCGATCAACTCGACCGCTTCCTCTGCTAACGGATCTCTTCCCTGACAGATCTACGCGACGCTGGGCGGGCTGGACAACCTGCGCACGGCGCGCAAGCACTACGCGCACTCGATCGAGCTCAACAAGACGCGCAACCTGCGCGCGTACCTGTCGCTCGTGTCATGCACCAAGGCAATCACGGCGCACCGCGGCTACCGCGCCGACCAGGACGACGACGGGCTGAACGAGCGCCTGCAGAAGTTCGCGCTCGACTTTCTGGAGCGGTACTACGCGAGCGAGGCCTCGCCCGAGCTCGCCGCCATCGGTACGCTTTGAATGACACTGTTGTGGAGGCTGGAGCCACGTGGGCACTCACTCATTCACGCTTGCTCTTGACCTGGGAACGTGTCGACAGCCCACGACGCGCTGGTTTCGCTTTGAGCCGCGACTATGAGCTCGTCGCTACTCCGAGGACGGTAGCAAGGGCTGCAAGCGAGTGCGCTTAGATGCTTAGAAGCCGAGGGTGGTAATAACGCAGTGGAGAGATTGCATGGTCGCCTTCATTACGAGCCACTGGTTCGGATCGTGGCCACGGCTCATAGTAATCCCACCACGGAGTCGTGTCTTTAAAATGCGCGTCGTGCCGTTAAGTTAATGCCTGGAGCTCTACAGTAAGCCGAGGAGGTGGGATCAAAGGTTCGTTCTCTCTCGGACGCGGGTTTAGGCTCTCAACGTCACGCCATACCCGGTAGACTGATCAAGGATACGCTTCGTTATCTATTCGATTGACTCTGCTCAACATTCGCTCTGCTCTTCATCTCATATGGTCTCTCTCACGTAGGCGTATAAATATTCATCATCTCAACATGCACAGAAGAGCAACACGCGTTGGGTATTCGCCAGCACTGACGTTAGTCGCGACCGCAATCACACAGACGATCGCTCGGTGGGCTCGAGCTCGAGCCACTTTGCCAATGCTAGAACGAGCGACTGGTCCTCTTCGTCGGATGCGGCCGAATCTTACCGCCTGCTACCGCCTTGGACTCTTCGGACGCCTTGAGCACTTCCAGCTCCGCACTGCCAAACAGTCGCGCCTTGTTCACCACCGCAACA